>NW_012194840.1:886225-911254 GCF_000504015.1 Erythranthe guttata
TTGAGTTTTTCATTTGTAAGCTTTCTTCGGGTAGAAACCCTACATAGTCGATTAATATGCTTCATAGTCGATTAACATACCTGATGGCTGGCTGATACAGAAAAAAAAGTTAAAAAAATAAAAAAATTACAAAATTAAAAAAATTCCCTTAGTCCACTATGCTCTATAGTCAATTAATATCGAAGTCGAATAATACACGTGACATATTTAAAAAAAATGATTATTTTTTTAAAAATAATTAAAAAATTTAAGAAAAAATAAAAAAATTAAAATAATAATAATAATAATAATAATAATAATAATAATAATAATAATAATAATAATAATAATAATAATAATAATAATAATAATAATAATAATAATAATAATAATAATAATAATAAGAATAATAATAATATTTATTATTATTATTATTATTATTATTATTATTATTATTATTATTATTATAAAATAATTATAATAATTATAAAAAAAAGGAAAAAAAGATAGAAGAAGAACGGCTGATGTAGCCGCCCGCACATGTCATATGATAATAGTGTTGATGAGATGGGGGCATAATTGGAAAAATGAATAGCAGAAATTAGGAGTCGATTTTTCTCAAATGATGTAAAGTAGTTTGGGCCTCTCACTATTAAAAGAAGTATTGAGCGAGTTATATCAAAGAGCCCCGTAAACAAAATTTCAAAAAAAAAAAAAAAATCAATTAACAGAGTTAAATTACTGTCTCCAACAGTAAAATAACTGCTGGAGACAGTAATTTAGCAGCCAATACAGTAATATTAATTAAAAAAAAAAATTTAAGAGAAAACAAAAATAAAAATAAAAATAAAAATGGCAACGCCAGAGACCCGGCGGCTGACCTACCGAAAAAAAAAATTCAAAATTTGTTTTTTCAAAAAAAGGAAAAAAATGAAAGTCAACGCCGGAGACCGGTGGCCTGCGGTGGTGGCGTGTCAAAATTGGTCAATTGGTGAAATTGGACTAAATTGGGGTGTAAATCATGAAATTAGAGTTAAATTGTGTTTCAATGAATTTGGCGTAATTTTGATATATTTAATAGGGTTTTTCTTATTTGCAAATAAGTTTGAATGAACTGAAAATATTTGAAAGACAAAAAAGTTAAATGTCCATTTTTTAATTTATTGCCTTTGTCATGAGCTTTTTGAGGTAAACCCTTATATTTAATGTTATAAACATTTATTTGTTATTGGAATTTTCAGAGTTTCAAATTGGATTCAAAATCGGATTTTTTGTTAATTTTAAATATAATGTTTTTTTTCTTCATATTTTATGGAAATCGAAATGGAATTCTTTTTTTCTTTATTCCGAAGTTGCCTACTTTTTCTTTCAAATCTTGGACAAATTCATAAGTTTAATTAGATTTATTTTGGATAGATATATCTAATTTTAAGCCTTTATGACTATCAACATCGATATAAAAATTGTTGTCCGTATAAAACTGGTTGTTTGTATCTATAATTTAACAGGTGAACAGTCTTATAAGAAACCACATTTTATATCATATTTCAACAATATTGTTTTTATTTTACAAAACTATTACTCCATTTTTTTTTATTTTTCAACATTTTAATTTTGAATTAGTATTAAAAGCTATGATAAAAAAACAAATAAAATTAAAATGAGAGATATCAAAAATATTTTTTATGTGAATTTTACCATGTATGTTTTCCCCATTTAACTTTAGGGTATATTACAACTACCCTTGAGCTATGATCAATTTACGAAAAGATTTCTCTTATTTGGATAATTACATATATAACCTCTCAAGTCTCAACTATGATTTTTTCTTACAACTCCATCCTTATGGTGTCAAATTCAACATAATCATCTAGATTTTGTGAAATTTGTACTTGTTTTGTGTAAAAATACAGTTTCTGATGCACCACAATCTGATATATACAAGCCACAAAACACATATTATGATCATCTTGCTTTAAAATGTAGAGTTCGAATGAGATATAACGGGTACAAAAGTGATAATAATCTAATATTCCATATAATCTCGAAGATTCCACTAAATTTGAAACCGCAAGAATGAACATGTAAGAAGATTTATAATTGAGGGTAATTGTAATTATCCAAACATGAGGGGATTTTCGTAATTTGTCCGTACCTCACGGGTGGTTGTAATTAACCCTTCACTTTATTTAGATTTTTTCATTTGGGTGGTATTTCCTATCGAAAACCAACTGCAGCATTATTTATAAATTATAACTATTGGCTGCAAATTCCTTAATTAAAAAAAAAAAAAAATTAAAAAAACTATTGGCCAAAACGACGACGCCGAGTTCTTACTTATCCGTCGGCTATCGTTTCTCAAGCTAGGGTTCATCATGAAACCCCCAAAATTGACGTCGGAATTCTTCACACATCTCCCACCGGAGACCACCATCGATATCCTCTCAAGACTTCCGATTCGAACGATTGTCAGATCCAAACTCGTCTGCAAATCGTGGCGCGATCTGCTTCGGACTCGCGAGTTCGCCGATTCGCATCTCTCCAGATCAACCTCGGGCCTGGCTATCTGCGAGTACTCATCGGAGTTGAGGATCTTCGAATTCGAAGACGAACACAATCACCAGCACCGCCACAATCCAGTCACCGGATTCCCTTGCCGGAAATTCGCAACGATCAGGCTCCCCACCGCTATACAGGGTTCCGCCAACGGCCTGCTTTTCTCGCGCGGAATTACCCGCCAATTCGATGCTCTCCACATATGCAATCCAATCACTCGTGAGTGTATCCAGCTCCCAACCCCCGAAAACTACGTTAATTCTCCTACAATAGTAGCTAACGGATTCGGGGTGAGCAAAATTACCGGGCGGTATAAGGTGGTTAGGGTTTCTCTCGAGTATGATCGCGATCCCTATACATACGAATTGGTCGGGATTACAAAGTCTAGTTGTCACGTTTACACTCTCGGAACGGGGAAATGGAGAAGCATTGTTGCCTCTGTTCCCCCGTTGGGGAATAACCAGTACTCGATCGGGGCGTTTCTCAACGGGAGTCTCCACTGGTTCGTCGAAGATTTCAATGGCTCTTATTCGATTTCTCGCTTCGATTTAGAGACGGAAACGTTCAGCTCGTTTGCTCTTCCTCCTCTTCGTGAAAGCGATGTGCATTCTCAGATCGTGGTTGCATTGGGGGATTACTTATGTGTGTGCGACAATTTGTCCGAAGATGAAGTTGTTGTCTGGTTGATGAAGGAATACGGAGACGAGAAATCTTGGGCGAAGGAGATTGTGATCCGGAAACCCCAGTTTCTTCGCGGCTTTGGCGGATTTGCTTCGAACTTTGTTTGTCCTGTCAGAATTTTCGAACATGGTCATGTGTTGATGTCTTGTTATGCGGTGTGCTTGTTCTGCTACTCGAACGAGACCGAAACTGCTGAGCTGGCACATATGTTTGGAGTGTTTGATGGACATAGGGGCATGCAGGTAATGCTTCATCGCTCGAGTTTTCTTTCGCTCAAGTGTTTCCCCATGGAGAATGTAACTTCATTTTGATGTTGTGTATTTTGGAAATATTGTCAATCTGTAGTCTCTCTTTCTGTTAATGTTATCATAAGTATTGCCACACTGGAAAAGAAAAAAAAAACATAAGTATCCATGTTTTAATATTGATGCAGGGGTAATTCTGATTAGCCTTTATTAATAGAAATTTTATGATTATGCATAAAAAAGAAAAAAAAAAAAAAAAAAAATTGTACGGGCACTCCCAAATTTGTTATTTCGAGTCACTTGACCACCTACGTCTAATTTTAATCGGGCAAATATTGGAATATTTACGCCCAAATTTGTTATTTCGAGTCACTTAACCACCTACGACTAATTTCTTCGGGCGAAGATTGGAATATTGTGGTGCATGTGTGAGGCACATGACAATGTCCATGGGCTTTTTCGTCTTGTCATCTGAATTACATTGATTCAGCCTCTACACAAAAATTCCAAGAAACCCACAAACATACATGAATCAAAGCAAACACACATACATGAAAAAGGCTATCAAATTTATGAATACAACAACAATCGTAAAAATATCCCCTGCCAAAATACATGAGCAACAATTCTTTTTTACAAGCTCTGAGCAAGTGAAAATTAAGTGATATGATGCTCTTATTAATAAATTAGGTTTTGTGCATTAATCTAAAGCAGCAGATTATTTAATTTATTATTCACAAAGGGTTCCGATTGATTCTTGTTTTCTTGCTTTGTTAGTATACATTGTGATTGCAAGGCCTCACTCCAATCTCATCGCTTCCCTTATTCAACTTCTAAGCAGCCATATCTAAACAAGCCATTTTTATTTGTTTCTAAAACGAAATATTACACCTTAATTTACTTTCATTTTTTTAAATAATAATAATAATAATAATAATAATAATAATAATAATAATATATTATTATTATTATTATTATTATTATTATTATTATTATTATTATTATTATTATTATTATTATTATTATTATTATTATTATTATTATTAATTATTATTATAGTAAAATTGATTTGATTAGAATTTACAAAGCTAAAGATTGGAAACACAATAGTTACCTATTTGATTTAAGGGTGATCATTCAGACCGGATGGGCCTATAAAAGACAATAATCGGATTCCACTAACAAACTGACACGTGGACATATTTCAAATTTTTCTTGGCAATATTATATAGGGGCTCTTTGAGAAAACCCCCTCCCTACTTTTTTTAATTGAGGGAGGCCCAAAATATTTTAGACCATTTGAGAAAAGCCCATGATCCAATTCAGCCATTGTGTTTCCCAGCTTTACCCCCGCCCGCCACCTCATCACAGCTGGGCACGCGCTCCAGCGATTTTTTTTTTTTTTTTTTTCCGTTTTTTTAATCGACTATGAAGCATAGTCGATTAGTCTTAAATCGACTATGCTTCATAGTCGATTAAGGAAAATCTTTAATTTTTTAATTTTTTTTTTAATTTTTTTTGGTTTTTTCAAAAAATCATTGAAATCAATAAACAAAAAAAATATACAAACATTATAATTGATTTATACATTGAAATCAATAAACAAAAAATCAAAAAAAAAAAATCAAAAAAAATTAACAACTGGAGTCGGTTAAACCTTAATCGACTACCGAACATAGTCGATTAAGCCTTAATCGACTATTGACATAGTCGATTAAACACACGTAGTCGATTAAGGCCCTGCCTGCGCGAATTTATTTTTCTGCGCGAATTCAACGAACCCATCGCAATCTTCCACCCAAAACCGCCGCCGCTAGCAGACCCATCGCAATCCTCCACTAAAAAACAACGCCACCAACAGATCCATCGCAATCCTCCACTCAAAACCGCCGCCACAACCATTATTACCATCACTCATGAACAGAGTACACAATCCCTATAATCGTCCGTCACTACCACCGGTCACCGAGTACACACTCCCCACCTGGGACGATTACATACACAGTAAAAAAAAAACACACACACACACAATCAGCTTTCGATTAACGGTCAAATCTTCGATTTCAGCGCCGTCTTCCGCCAACCAAACGACTCTTCAAAACGGTACCGATCGATTTCAGCGAAAACTGCCGCCGGTTGATTCCACCGGATTCACAAATCCAAAACGGAGAGTAGAAAACCTAAACGATGCGTGATCGCCGTAGAAGTTGCATCGGAATAATGAATTTCACACACACACACACAAATCGAAATCCGAATAAAAAAAAGTGCATGTAAATGTGGGTGTTTTGAGTGGGTGGATGCAGTAGTTGATGGGTTAAATGGATTGAACTTTCAGAAGAAAGGGTCTTTCGATGAGAGAGAGAGAAGAGAGAGAGAGAAAGAACAAGGTTGCAGAGAAGAGGTGAAAGGGCGAAGTGGGGTGGAGAAGAAGAAAGGTTAAGAAATAAGGGTGGTTTGGGAATTATTAAATAATAATAAGGGTGGGATATTAGGTAAGGGGGTTTTCTCTAATTATTTTTGGAAGGGGGGTTTTTCTTAACTCATTTACCTAGATGAGGGGGGTATTGCTAATTATCCCTATTATATAACAAGTGGGTTTTGCCCATTTAATACAAAACACAAAAATTAATAAAAAATAATTTTTTTTTCTCCAAAATCATTCAGCCAACAACAATTTAGGAAAAAAATATAATTGTTCAAATTATAAAAAAATTACTACAAAAACCCGAAACCTGAAAACCCGAAAATCCGAAACCCGAAAACTGAAAACCGAAACCAAAAACCCAAAAAAACCCAAAACCCGAAAACCCAAAACCCCGAAAAACCCGAAACCCAAAACCCCGAAAAACCCGAAACCCAAAACCCCGAAAAACCCGAAACCCCAAAAAACCCGAAACCCCGAAAAACCCAAAACCCCGAAAAACCCAAAACCCAAAACCCGAAAACCCGTCCGTTGAACATAAGTTTTTATATTATTATTATTATTATTATTATTATTATTATTATTATTATTATTATTATTATTATTATTATTATTATTATTATTATTATTATTATTATTATTATTATTATTATTATTATTATTATTATTATTATTATTATTATTATTATTATTATTATTATTATTATTATTATTATTATTATTATTATTATTATTATTATTATTGTAAGATTTGATTTGATTAGAATTTACAAACCTAAAGATTCGAACACAATAGTTACGTAGTACAACAAAGGTTGAGTTGTATAAGGAAAGGTAATTAATGATGTTCAAAAACTTCCCTAACATGAATCAATCTTCTTTCTATATAAACCCTAATCAATCGCCTCATACCTTGCAAACCACGTAACACCATATTTGATTTGATTTTCAGAGAGAGAGAGAGAAATTTAGAGAGAAAGTTGATTTGATTTTCCGAGAAAGAGAGAGCGAGAGATTTAGAGAGAGAGTTTCGCCATGGCCGCCGAAGTGGCCGCGCCGCCGAAGAAGAATCTCTATGCTTCTATCTATGGGTCCAGAAAACGAGCTTTTAGATCCAAACCGCCTCAAAATATTACTGTCAAGAAACCCAAACTCGACTGCGCTTTTATTCAAAGTGACGATGATGATGATGATGATGACGACGATGTATCCTCCAAGATTGTCGGAAGAAAATATTCCTCCGGTATGCTTAATATTTCTGGATATGAAAGTATTGATATAATCGGATCTGGAACTTACGGCGTTGTACACAAAGCTCGCCACTCAAAAACCGGAGAAATCGTCGCCATCAAACAACAGTTCAACGGATGTTCCGTATCTTCCTTCCGAGAAACCGACGTACTCGAGTCCCTTCTTCCTCACCCTTCCATCGTCCGATTCAAGGAAGTTCTCGTCGGTAATGATTTTGACGACGACACCGTTCATATAGTCATGGAGTATTTCGAACGTGATTTGAGTAACTACATCAAATCCAAGAAGAAAGACGAGTCCTTTATTATTAATCCGAGCGAACTAAAGTGTATGATGAAGCAATTATTGGAGGGGGTCGAGTTTCTTCATTCGAATAAACTGATGCATAGGGATTTGAAGCCGGGGAATATTCTCGTGAACAAGGACGAAAAGGGGATGTTAAATTTGAAGATATGCGATTTTGGGATGTGCCGTTCGTTCGGAAGCAAGTCGGGGTTGTACACACCAAGTGTAGGCACTAGTTGGTATAAATCTCCAGAAATCTTACTCGGGGCGAAAAAATATTCGAGTGCGGTGGATATGTGGTCGGTTGGTTGTATAATGGCTGAGTTGTTTACGGGACAAGCGATTTTTAGAGGGGAATCTGAATTGGATCAGATTAAGTGTGTGTATAGGGTTTTGGGGACTCCGAACGAGGATATTTGGCCTGGATTTACGAGTTTGCCGGGGAGCGTAGCTAATTTTGGTCAACTGCCTTGTACTTTGACTCGAGACGAGTTTCCGATGCTTACACGAGTTGGATTTGATCTGCTAAGCAAGCTTTTGAGTTACGATCCGGAGATTAGGATAACGGCTGAAGTTGCGCTTCGTCATGCTTGGTTCGAGGAGGATTAATTAATTAATTAATTAGTTTGATCATGAATATTGTGGATTGATCATGAATATTGTGGATTAATGAAATTATGAATATTGAATTATGGTTTTGAGGAATTCTGTTTGTAGTTCTGTTTCTACTGTAGAATTAAATATATTGTGATCTTTCAATATAAGATTACGTCTAATATAAGAATTAAATATATTGTAGTTCTGTTTTGACAAAGGTTTTAGCATGACAAGAAGAAAAATCAATAGCTAATTTCTCTGTCAGTAAAAATAATTAGTGATATTTGTCATGCTGGAATTGTGAAACACACTAGAATCTGAGATTTTATTTCTTAGTTTCTGCCCAGAAAAAATAAAAAATTAAATTCAAGGTTTTGTGACTGCTTAAGCATACTAGAATCTTGAAATTTGGTTCGTGAACTGCTATATATATTGGGTGAAATATAATAGTTGTGATCTTTTATTTACTCATTAACACATATATACACGTTTATGTAGCACGGACACGGGAATGCGGATATGGAGAACTCTGTTTTCCAAAAAGTTGGATCCGGAACGTTGGGGAAACGCGTAAACAATAAAAATATAGAGGTGTATTCATAATTTATAAAAAATATTATAATGTTTAATATCATTCCATAAATTACATTCGGGGCATATAAATTTATTATGATATGAAATTAACATCTACAAAAATATTAAAACACCTCTAGAAGTGAAAAGGAGGCATAATATTTCAGACTTTTTTAAGTGTATGCAATTCGAAGTTTTTATTTAAAATGAAATTCGGATTTATTTTGCGTGGAAACGCGTTTCCAATTTTTCATTATTATAAGAAACATCCCGAAAACTTTTAAATATTTATGGAAACGGCCCCAAAATGTTTCAAGTATCATGGTGTTTCGGTTTTCGAAACTTTTAAAAAACATGGAAACGCGTGTAGATTAAAGTTTCGGTGCATATAGATACACATTGATATATACAAAGAAGTATAATGTTACGGACATATATAATAGGGTAATTTATGGTCCTAAATCTTATGTTTATTTTTTTTTTAAAAATCTTATGTTTGAGTAGTTACAATCATCTCATCATTTATATATTGTCTTGCACGTCCGTTTTTACGTGGGGATTTTTCGTAAAAGAAATTAATCTAAACAAGAGAGGTTTTGTTGTAATTTGACTTTACCTCAAGGGTTGAATGTAAATTACACCTATAAGAATCTCATACGTAAAAATAAAAGAAAACGGATTTTCCATCGTAAAACTGTATATAAGTGTTTCTATATCTTAAAATTGACATATGAGAGCTGCAACAAAATTTGCTGCCTAAATAAATCAGAGCAGCAAGCAAGCTCTCTACACTTTATTTCAAAGAAACAGAAGTATTACAAATCAATTCCTAATTAATCACTTGATGTATCGGGACTTCTTTCAATTTCAACTTCTTCTTCTTCGTCGTCGTCATCTTCATTCTTCATGTATAATCCGAGTTGCTCCAATGGATTACTAGTTACCGGAAATTTGAAACCACCAAGACCATTTTCATCACAATTCTCGGGGATTGTATCTTGTATGAAACTCTGATCCGTAAATACTCCTAAAGCTTCCATGAACTGGCTACTTTCATCGATATCAACAGTCTTCTCCATCTATGATAAGGAATACGTAATTCGTTTTAAGTTACGTAAAAATCAAATTTTTATTTAATATAAAAAAACGCATTCCAGTGAAAATCTATAAGTTTTACCTGTTGTAAAGCCTGTCGTGCGGCTTCCCTTTCGGCTTGTCTTTTCCTTTGGGCTTCGGCTGCAGCTTCTTCTTCGACTTTTCGTCTAGCTTCTTCTGCCTCTGCTTGCAGCCGAGCTTTCTCTGGTCAAAGTTTGAAAAAACAAATGAACATATGAACAAAGTTCTAAGGCAAGTAAATTTAAATTAAATCAAATATGAATAATTTTCAGTCGAACTTATCAGACCTTCTCTTCTTCGTCTTTCAAACTCCTCTTTCTCAAACTTTAGCTTCTCAGGATCCGCTCCCTGCAAAAAAATATTAATCGTCACAAAACAACACTACAGCTGTAATTTCACAAGTAAATTAAAAAAAGAAAAAAAAAAAAAAAGAATTGCATACTTTTTCAACAGTATTCTCTTGGGCTTTAATTATTATGTCGGCGAATCGGCCTCTCAATAAAGCTGCACGGTAAAGCTTTTCAGGGGAGACTTGCCTACCTGGTACACCACTCTCCACTTTAAATGTTATACAGCAATTTTTGGTGAGACGATGATTATGATGCTGCATAGTTAGTAATACACATTTTTCATCGCTTACCCTCTTCATGACAATTAGGCGAGTTTGATTCTGCATTTTGCTCACAATTCCTATTCAAAAAATCTGCAAGATAATAAACCCAAAACATATTATCAAGTCAGAACGTAAGAAAAATAAAGTCCGCCAAAACAACAAGTATCGGACCTTCATTGTTTCCATCGCTTTTCTTTGGTTCCGCTATAGGACCTTCCATTTCCTGGGTTCATAAATGCAGACAACGAGTTCAGAAGCCAAACAAAATTTCTCTCCCTATATATATATATATATATATATATATATGGACACACACATTCACAGAAGCTACCTGATCGGAATTATTGACAATATCCAGTTCAGCGGAACTTCCTGAACCTGAATCTGGATAAACGGAAGATACACATTTAGACAACATAATCACGGAGTTGCAATAACAGTTATAGGAATTTAGTTACCGTAGTTCTCAACTAATACAAATGTATAGAAGAAGATGATCGTTGAACTGATAATTGATAAAAGACAAATACAGCCTATCAATTCATTTTCCAGATTGAAATCCTTAAAAGAACCTACTGAAAATCGAAATCCCAATTTTTAGTAATGGATGTTTTCATATCCACATTTATAGAGAGAGAAAAAAGGTGGATATCCAAGACCAGATTCAAATCCACTATAGAATATACTCGCGCATATAAGAATAGTACTGGATAGATTCTTCCTAAATTGATCCTATAACAACTTCCAATATGGAATTCAAAGGGGTAAAATAGGAAATAATACGATCTTCAAATTAGATATCATGAAATAATCAATCAGCATCATTCTTTTTCGAATAGTGAAACCAAAAGTTCCTGATGTGTATAGATACAAAACATCGAATGGGAAAAAGAATTTCCAGGAACGTTGGAACGTTTCACTTTTCGGCAGGAGGGAATTTTTTTCAAATAGTGGTCCATAATTTACATATTAATTAATATGCCTTTGATTGGTCTAGACTCTAGACAAAAAGTTATGTTTTAACCACTACGTTCTTTTTTTATATTTAAGACTCACTCCCCCAACCAATAACCAGGTCGCAAGCTCTTATTTCATATTTGCCATTCTTTCATAGACAATTGGGAAAAGGAAAATGTTAGCTTATCTAAGATAGGAATAATAGTTATGAAACTAAGGTAATTTAATTCCATCATCCTTTCTCCCATGGTTCCATAGTAAATTGGGCTTCTTCAATTAACTATAATTGTATGAGTTAATTCCATGTGATATATGTAATTAACCCCACAATAAAATTTATAAAGTAGACGAACAAAAAAAAAATAGAAAAACAGAAACATCACTTTTTGTATGTAAACGAGTTAGACACGTGACATACCAGCCAAATCATGTACCCACATTGTCCCAAATAAATTCCTAGATTCCCTCTACCATATTTTTCATCATAGACGGCATGTTGGGATCTTTAACAAAAATATCAATATTCGTTTGTTCTTTTCTTCATCATGGAATATGGGAAAGAAAGATTCGATTCCATTATATTCCAACTCTTCACATATGGGGTATATGAATATTGTAACGACTAGGAGGCAAGAGCATAATAAATGCAGGTATAGTTAAATGCTTTATCTTATTGTTGTAGCTTCAAGTAGTAAAAAGTTCCAGCATAATTAATGTGTTATTATCCAATAAGTTAACTAATGGCTTGCATGTTTCATTTGTTTCCATATTGAATTAGAAAGAAAAAAAGTTTGACCCGAAATATGATATGGACATGATTGTACAAATTGGATATTAAGTAAATTGTAAAGTTGCACGCTTTACTTTCTCTACATTTAAACGACATATCCTTAAAAGTTCTGATATTAAACCACATGAAATGGGCATAAAATTTATTTAGCACGACACCAAATAAATAATAATAATAAACTTAACACTAAATTACATCTACACTCACGACAGGTAACCGTAAATGTACTTCGACAGTTTCCGATCCTTAAAACTATTTTGAAAGTTTCCAATCCCTTAGACCTAATGTTGGAATATCCCTTTCATTCAGCCGTAGCTTAAAGGATATCTAAGCATGAAATTCAAATCCACTCGCTGAAACCTATGTTTCCTTTATCCTTACATTAACTTTATCCTAAAGGACATGATGAAGCAAGAAATTCCAGGATGAGATTACAGACAGAAAAAGGAATACAAATACACATGCACATAATACATTTATAATCCCATAGTCCAACAGACATTGATATATATTGAAATATGAACACTGCAGAGACAACCGAACAGAAAAATGAGAAACTCTGATGAACCATGTCGGAGAAAGAGATTGACTACGTGGTTACTTATATTCAGCATTGAACATGCTTTTGACTTAATATCAATTAAATTAGTTCATTTGCCACAATATAAACAACAAAACGGAGCTCCCAGACGAGTGTCGTATGCTGCACAATGCACAATACAATAGCTTTCAAGTACCATAGTTTTTTCAGTTTCTATATTCATCACTAATAGTGATGTAATCTAGTAAGCTTTACAGGGTACTGTTAAAGCATATCACGTAATTATTGTGGTTTTAAGTGCCGAAAATAATTTTTAAATCTACATATAGACCATGATCGTGCAACAGCAATTAAGGATATTTACATCCTTCAAGGAATTATGTGAATCATGTTTCCAGTTAAACATAGATAGGCCCACGTAGTTAAAGTAAGTTCAAAATATGACAGAAAATTAAATCAAAAGATCATAAATAACACGAACCACTGGAGGATGAGCCTGAATCACCACTGCTGGAGCTACTTGAATTACGGTTACTGTTCTTTCTCGCAGCATCCGTGTCATTCTCCCCTGGTATACAGCTGGAGATAGGCCGTACATCATCTCCAATAATATCCACATCTTCATCAACTGGCCTACGTTCTGTTTAGTGTTTCGAGAAAGTGACAGAAGAAGAAAAGAAACAAGAAACGTAATTATTGGATGTCAAACTAAGGCATAATGACAAACTAAAACCACCTTCAATGCCGAAGGAACGAAAATTACCTTTGCAGTGTTGTGACGATAAATGGCTTGACTTAGACTCATTGTGTATCTGTGAAAAAAGAAAACAAATTAATAAAATAAAAAATAAAAAATAGTGATGATGTCCATGTAGAAACAGTTAAAAATACATATAAACTTGACGATGCACATGAAAAAAAATAATTGCACATATATACCTGGATCTCACATGGCTCCACTTTAACTTGATTTTGTTTCTTCTGCAGCAGATAATCATCCAAAAGTTTTCTGATCGTGAATAAGGTCTCATCGTTAAGAGTGTCGAAGTCAATCTCGATCTCATCGTCGCTTACGTTGCGTTCGTCTAGAATGCTCTCTTTAACAAAATCTAAAATATTGTCCGGCAGTTCCGTCCACGAGGCCTCCAACTCTTCACCCAATTTTTGCTTCTCAATATCGCTCATCCCCTTCTTACAATGCTCTTTCTTTAAATTACTCCTAGTGGGACCCGCAAAGGTGGTGCTTTCAGGTTCTACAACGGCATTCGACTTTAATTCATCCATTACTGTTAGAAACTTCTTTTCAATTGGCTTCCATCTCGTTTCGAAATACTTACTCATTTTCTCGGTCATGACATGTACAACATGTCCAGGTGGATTATAAGTCATGGCATTTTTAAAAGTGAGCCTTACGTCTGCAGCAAAACCCATCGGGTCGGAATACTGACGCGAAGTTAACTTTCTTTTTATCGTACCCAAATCCATTGGATGCTTTATAACATTGAAGTAATCAGGGACATTATGCTTTACAATATCAACCGGCTCGTTGAAAATCCAAGCATGCTGATGAGTCATCAGCCGAGATAACAGCGTCTCGCACTCTTTCATCAACACAGCAAAATTACGATTCGCAGACTCAGTTTTCTTAGCTGTAACATGCCCACCTTTAGTGCGGGCCCCGTTTCTTCCAGGGAAATTCTTGTTTCCCGTAAAATGTTCCGCAATAGAGGACTTGTTGGTAAAACTATCAATCTTCCTCTGAAGATTCTGAACTTGTTCGAGCTCAATTTTCAACCTCTTCTCCAAACCCTTCATCTCGAATTGCGACATACTGGACAAAGAAAAGATCTGCCTAGGCGCACCGAACGAATCGTAACTATCCACATTCAAGTTGGTGAATTTCCTCTTGAGAGCATAAGATTCCTCTGTACCAACACATTCCGAATCAGCCACTGCCTCCACAGCGGGCGGATAATCGGGCACAAACATAGACGAGTAGCTTTTCGCAACTTTTCGTGTTCTTCCCATCGTAATCAACTCTTATCTCATTCGAATAATACCTTCTCCTCGGATCATAAAACAGACCAAACTTTTTTCCTAAAACTCCCAACAAATAAAAGAAAAAATATCAAAGCCAAAAATTACAGTCTTCAAAATTTTCTGTTATCACAATCACCACAATGTACAATCAATCCCTTTCTTCGCTGATTAATTTGGATTCAATCAAACAATCCAAAACCAAATAAAAAGCACAAATCCAATAAAATCCCAAATCGAAGCAAACCCAAAATCCAACTCAAAAAGTGTGGACACGAAGAACAGCAGTATCCGAATTCCGAACCCTAGAGCCGGAAATTTATCGACAGCGACCTCGAATTAACCTTTAATCTAAAAAAGGCAAGAGGGGGGAAAAGTTAGCAACTGCGAGAAACGAATGTGTGACTACAGTGTGGGCCCAATCGTTTCGCCTGAAACCCTAATTTTGTCGAAAAGGGGATAAATGATAAATCCTTCGAGATTAGAAAGAAAGGAAAAAAATTATAAATACCACGAAATCGATGGAATCGCTTACGTATTGGCACTATTCGAGGATGGACAGTTGAATTGAATCTGGCCGTTGCTCTTCCTTGCCGTCAAATCGAGCGGCTGAGATTGAATTTGTGTATTCCTTATTCACAGTTAGGGGTGAAAGTCGGATGGATCGGATCGGAATTAGCCTTTTCGGAAAATTTCCAAACAAATTCGGAAGTACAAAATCAATTTCAATTACAATTCCAAAATGTTCGGAATCTAAAAATTTATTCCAATTCCAAAAGGCCCGGAAATTTTGGAATTTCGGAAAAAAATCGGAAACCACATAAGCTTTAAAATTTCAAAACTTAGCCGAAATTTTCTGAAATGTTCATAATTTTTCGAAAATAAGAGCATCCATGTCGATAAAAGTAAAACTAATAACTACTAAATTTCAGTTCAAAAAAATACATAACAATAAACACATCATAATATCCAATAAAACTTCCAACAACAATTCATTATGTCAAAATCCTAAAACAAAACTTATAGGTGTATTATTCGGAAAATAAGTATTATATAATATATACTATTTATAGGTGTATTTTTCGGAATTAAATCGGATCGGAAATCGGAAATTCCAAATTTATTTTATATAATTCGAATTCCAATCCAAAAAAATCGAAAAATTTCGGAAATCGGAATTTCGGAAGTCGGAATGAAAAAAGTTGTTCAAAAATCGGAACTTTTCGGATCGGAACCGGCGGAAATTGGAAAATCCGTTCCAACTTGCACCCCTATTCACAGTATCTATTTGACAGATGGTCGTTGTCGGACTATCCGTTATATTAGAATATAAATATTAAAGGTAAATTACGGCAACCTCTGATGTAATAAATATTGGGTAAATTACGGCAACTTCTGAGGTAGGATCAAATTACGAAAAAAATTCATTATATTTGGATAATTATAATCACCCTCAAATATATATCTTATTACATGCCCACGTCAAATTTAGTGGAATCTTCTAGATTATGTGGAATATTCTTCAGTTTGTATATGTTTTATCCCATTCGAAATCCACATTTTGAACAAAGTGATCATAGGATGTGTCTCTTGGCTTGTAAATATTTTATTGTGGTGCATTAGAAACTGTAATTCGCCCAAAATGTGTACAAATTAGGAAACATTCCACGAAATCTAGAATATTTTGTTCAATTTGACACCATGAGTGTGTAGTGTCAAAAGATTCATGGTTGATGGAAGTTTTAATTATCCAAATAATATGGATTTTTTCGTAATTTAAACTTATTTCGTAGAGATGGCGGTAATTTACCCATAAATTAGAAGGCAGTTAGTTACAGAGTATTTTCCAAGAAATTATTAGATATGACGACATATTTTATGTATCTCAACATTTGTTCTGTTTTTATGTCATTCACTTAAGAAGGTGTGAAGGGCAAAATCAAGTTTGATATACCTTCACTAAAAAATAAACTTATGTAAGCCATGAAACAAAAATTAGCTTCGCCAATCCAAAATTTCGGGTTTCGCCTTGGTATGCAAGCCGATTACATAGGTTAACAAGGATAATAATGAAGAAACCTATGTTACATGTCGAAATCTTGCGGCATGATGCTGAAAAGAGTCGAACCGTGACTAGGAATTCGAACTTTGATACTGATGTACTTCGGCTTGAGATATAAAGTCCAAATCTTGTAATTATAAGATATGAGCTCAATTACTAACTAAGGCTCATCAAGATCATATTTCAGGCTCATAGTTGAAAATTAATCTAACATATAAATAGTTTAATTATCAATACAGGTAATTCAATTTTTACTATTATAATTTTTACTGCATAATATTTCTCTTACATTCTCTCCATACTTCTCTCTCGAATTTGGATTGACTTAAGCATCGGAGGGTTTTCGCCGGAACCAAGCTTCGGCGCCCTAACGTATATTCTTTACGCAGGAGACACCTCTCCCTATTGCAAGAAGACTATCGAAGCATTATTTATATTCCTGAATATTTATTACAAGTTGGAGAATTATCTCGAGGTGATTTGAGTCAACTTATTGTTGACCGCATCAAATATCAACAGGTAAAAACTTATGTTTTGCAAAAATAATCTCATCGCATAATTGGGATTGCGGTACTTCAAACTTGACGATAACCTTATTTTTGTTTAAAATATGGAATAATCTAAGCATAAAAGTTGTAGTTCTTCGCGTTTGTTTTTCAATACCCCTTGAATCACCTCAAGTCGAAGTACTATGAATGATTTATGATCAAAATTGTAGTCACTACCAAAACTGCTATGTGATTTCTTCTTTCGCCGCCGGTACTTTTCTTCTCAAATGTGTACATTTCGGCCATTATTCATCCTACGCATTTCCAATTTTTTTTTTTTTTTTTTTTTAATTACCATAACAACTAAAATTACAAATGTGATAAGATTTTCGAAAATTCCGAACTACCATAAATTTGAAGACTTCCCAAATCCGGAATAGATTTTTCGATTCCAAAACTTTCGAAACTCGAATTTGAACTCATTTTCTACTCCCGAATTTTTCGAAATGTTTTTCGATCATACTATGTAAAAATCCCTCAATATCTGTTTTAAGATGAACAACATACTACTTCAATACTATAATATTTTATGAGTTTTGACAAAAATGCAATACTAAGAAGAATTTAGAATACAAGATTACTTAATTCAACAAACCCCAAATTAAAATGATACTTAGATTTATTAGTGCAAACATTACAGCAAAGAAAAAAAAAAAGAAATTGAACAACAGAAACACCTTGTTTTATTAGCAGCCAAGTCATAATACGAACATAACACAAACAAATAAAAAAGCAAATTCTGGAAAAACACATGAAACCGAAAACAAGTGGGAAATTACTTAGAGCCTCGACGAGCCGATCGGATGGTGGACAACAATGTTGTTATAAGCATCAAGCGTGAGAAAATCATCGAGCACGTCCGCGGTGCACTGCCTCGTAAAAATCTTGCACGCCTCTCTATACATCCCCTTATTGAACTTCTCCTTGCCAACCTCCCTCTCGATCCGACCCATTTCCTCCTCGACGACCCGCCCGAACAACTCGCGGGTCACCCGCACGCCGAGTCCGTCCCCGTTCAGCTCCACGCCGTACCTCAGCCACTGCCAGTTCTGTACGCGGCTGATCTCGGCCGTGGCGGCATCCTCCATGAGGTTGTAGAGAGGGACCGATCCTGTGCCGGTGAGCCACGCCGCAACGTACTGTATGCCCACGCGCGTGTTGAGGCGTAGGCCGTCCATTGTGCGGTGGCCCCTCGGGGTCTGGAGGAGGTCTTCCTCGGTCAAACTTGCGGCCTCGTCGCGTTTGACCGTTTGGATTTGGTTGGGCTTGCTGCCCATTGTGGCCGTGAAGACTTCGTCGATGGCCGGGATTAGTCCCGGGTGGGCTGCCCATGTGCCGTCGTGCCCGGCTCTTACTTCACGCAGTTTGTCCCTTTTCACCAATTCTAGCGCTGCCTCGTTCGCCTTCGGGTCGTCTCTGATTGGAATTTGAGCGGCCTGTGTTTTTTGATTGATAGAAAATCAAGATTACATTTTCATTTGCGAAAAGATTATATTGTTGTGTAATTGTTAGAGGTGAAAATCAGGCGAATCAGATTGAAATTAGCACTTTCAGAAAAATTCCAATTCAGTTAAAAAAAAAGAATAAAAAAAATCAGAAATCAGAATTTCGGAAATTGGAATAAAAAATGTCCCAAAACTGGATTTTTTTTCAGGAATTGGTGGGATTCAAAAATTTCAAATATTTGGTCACCTACGACACAATATAATATACGTAGTAATATTGATTTTGTAAGTGCAACTTCTTTGGATAAAAATGGGTTCGAAAAATATTTTCGGAAATTAAAATCGGATAAAAAAATCCGAACAATTCCAATTTTGTTCCAATAACAATCGGAAAAATAGGAAATCAGAATTCGGAAATATTGGGATCAGAAACAGCGAATTCGAAAATTTTGTTCCGATTTCCAGCCCTAGTAATTGTAGAATATAATTGTGGAATATGTACATAATATACATAGAATAAAAAAAATGTACCATTCCTCCCATGGCGTGGACCCCGCGCCTATGACACGTGCGAATGAGTAAATCGGAGTAGCTTCTCATGAAGTGTTGGGACATGCCAACTTGAACTCGGTCCGGGAGAAGGCGGTCGGGGTGAGATTGGAAAGTCTTGATGTAGCTGAAAATGTAGTCCCATCGACCGCAGTTCAAACCGATCGAATGGTCTCGAAGTTCGTACAGAATCTCGTCCATCTGAAACACCGCCGGAAGAGTCTCGATCAGAACGGTGGCCCTTATGCTCCCGTTTTCTATTCCCATCATTTTTTCCGCCCTCTCGAACACCATGTTCCATATCCTTGCTTCTCTGTCCCGATATAATGAAAATCATGTTTATTAGCAAAACATTAATATTGTAATAGAGGGGATTTCAAAATGTTATCGAAAAATAACTATCATTGAAATCTTTCATACAAAATTTTAAGAAAATTAATGAACATGTATTGATTTTGGAAAAATATATGAAATAGGACTAACTTATATATCTAATGAGTTATATTTTTTTTATTAATTACTCTCACTCCACACTTGTGAATGAGAATTCATATTTGATAATGCAAATATGGGAAAAAGAAAGAAGTAATTAATGCAGCATTGAAAACCAATGCGACATGTAATTTGAAATATATAAATAAAATAAAATAAAAAATTCTGGAAAGAAACTTGAAAAAAAATAATTAATGCAACATTGAAATTCTAATGCAGATTCTATAAAAAAGAGAGGTCTAATGCAACAATGTAACAAATAATAGGAAAAAAAAATCTAAAACGACACTTCATTTGAAACAAAGATTTAAGGTTGTAATAATAGATTTTCAAGAAATAAAGATGTTTACCTAGAGTGCTCCATCTTGGGGAGATAGAAGAAGGGGCCGAAGCCTTGGCCTTGCGTGCGGCGAAAGGCGGACCAATTGTGGAAGAAATAGAGACCAAAGTCAACGAGGCAAGCGGTCGCCGGTTCGCCGTCGATGAAGATGTGGGCTTCGGGCAAGTGCCAGCCCCTCGGGCGGACAAAGAGCTTAGCCGTTTGTTCGTTGAGTTTGTAAACTCTGTTCCTTGCTTTGTCGTTGAAGCTTATGTTCCCGTTAACAGCGTCCCTTAAGTTCGCGTGCCCTCGCATTAGGTTCTCCCAATTCGGTGCCAGCGAATCCTCGAAATCAGCCTATGACATAGATTCACATTTCAAGTTCAATTTCACATAGACAATGATAATACAACTGAGTTGCAACCTATGTTGCACAAACAGAACACCGAACAGGAAAAGGGCAAAACGGTAAAACGGACGAGGGAACTTGAAAAAAATTAGGGTAAATTACGAAAAACCCCGTGAACTCAGGTTAAATAACAAAAACACCCCAACACTCCACCTATGTGTAATTACCAAAATCCATCTCTGGTTAACTATTGATCTGAGGTTTTTTAGGTTTTTTAAAAGAAAATGTTTACAAACTATTATAGTTATGTTAAATGAGTGAGAAATAAAAGAAAATATCCGAAATTGTGTAATATATATTCCCTGAAATCAAAACACAAATAACAGAAAAACCGAACACGAAAAGGGCCAAACGGTAAAAACGGACAAGGAAACTTGCAAAAGAATTAGGGTAAATTACGCAAAACCCATGATCTTGGGCTAATTAATTACTAAAATTCCCCTCTGAATAAACTGTTTATTTGAGTTTTTTTACGGAATATATTTCAGTCTATTATACCTTCTATTATACCTTCTGTTAGATATATTATAACTTATATTAGATATTGGGAAATAAAAAAAATATTTAAAATTGTGTAAAATTTGTTCTCTAAATTTAAAAGGGTTCGTGTAAGACGAAAACAAACATTCAGAGTTTTATATATTTTTATAATTACGAATGGGTTTTTTGGTAATTACAAATATACGGGAGTGATTTTTGTAAATATTTAAAAGAAAATCAAAAAAAAAAAAGAACTAACCATGAAAACTTTGGCACCAGAATTGAGTGCATTAATAATCATCTTCCGCTCGACCGGGCCCGTAATCTCGACCCTCCGATCAGCCACCGGCGGAGGCACGGCGGCGCAGAGCCAGTCACCATCCCTGACGTGGGCAGTGGCCGGATCAAAACCAGGCAAAGCACCATTGTTGTACCTCATCTTAGCATCCTTCCTGCACTCCATAGCGTACTTGATATGGTTCCGAAATTCCCGCTGCAAACCAGCCACAAACAAGAGAGCATCTTTGCTAAGAATCTTTGCAAACTCCGCATCGTATCTCCCCCTTACGTCAACACCCTCCGGCACATCGTAACCCACGACGACGGCGGTCTTTCTTCCCTTTGAAGGAGTTTCAAGAAACGTTTCAAAACCCACCATTTTTTTTTCTTGAAGAATTTGTATTGAGAGAGTGTAAATGAAGAAGGTGGTGAAATGAGTGATATATATAGAGGGTATTTTTTATTTTATTTTTAGGGGTGGTTTTTTTTTTTTTTTTTTCAAAACTACCCTTGTGTAATCTTTAATTGCTAAAAAACCCTTATATTAAAAAAACTAGCAGGAACCCCCTTGAAAAATATTCAATGCAAATAAAACTCCTAATAACTTATCGTGTAATGTGTACGCGCGTATTGTGAGAGTAAAAGTGTTTTTTTTTTTACCTGAAATGTGAAAAATAACGTTCGTTTTTTAATATTTCTGACTTTTTGTGTGGCTAATTTCATCATTTAACATAAGTCAATAATAAATTTATAAATAATTATGATTCACGGAAACTTCAACCCACACGCGTTTCTATGTTTCGCAAAAACCAAAACTTCATGACACCTATCGAAAAAATTCCGGGGCCGTTTCCATAAATATTTAAACGATTCGGCGACGCTTCTGATAATATTGAAAAATTGGAAACGCGTTTCCTCACAAAATAAATCCAAATTTCATTTTAAATAAAAACTTCGAATTGCATACGTTTGAAAAAATCTTAAATATTATGTCTCCTTTTCACTTAAATTCCATATTAAAATAAATTTATATGCCCGCTGTAATTTGTGAAATGATATTAAACATTATAATTTTTTTAGAAATTATGAATGCACCCCTATATTTTTATTATTTACGCGTTTCCCCACGTTCTCATATCCATTTTTTTTCTGAAAAACGGAGTTTCTCCGTGTTTGTGCTACATAGCTAAATAAGGACGGGGTGCTTTGAACAATACAATATAAGGGGCTTCTTACTAATTTTTTTAACATAAGGGATCTTTCAGCAATTGAAAATAACACAGGGGCGTCTGTGCTATTAGGTCGGGTGGGGGGCGGTATGGGATAGGCACGAAATGCGTTATCAAAATGGTGCAAGAATTATTAATTAGAAAGAAATTGGGGTTTGGAATTATGTGCGTCACCTAGTTGTTGTTGTTGATCTTGATAATGCTAAAGGGATAATGGCTATGGGCATTTGGCTTTGAATTACGTGCCTCTTGCCTTGGGAATCGTAACTTTTTTATTTTTTTTATTTTTTTATTTTTAAATAGAGATAGTATTGTTTTATGTTGAGGGTTTCTTGATGATTATGCTTACTCAATGTTGTAAAAAGCGGTAATCGAGTCCGAGTCGGTCAGGCACCGATTCACGATTAATCGGTGCGGCGGTGATTAATCGGTGATAAATCGGAAATAAATCGATTTTTAAAATTTAATATAATATATTTCTAAATATTATTTATAGATACTCAAAACATATAAAAAAAGATATTTAAACATAGTTATATCTCCATCATGTATATATCCTAATAACATAATAAAAGTTTAATAATTATAAGATCATAATACATAAATATCCTTATAAAATATAAATAAAAAAGCAATTTTTTTGAATTTACATTTATTTTTGAACATTCCTCGCATACATGTTGGTCGAAAACCTACACGCAAGTGCACGTATCGTACAAGTAATATAGTGGACTAAAAGTCCGGATATCGAACCCACAGGGAATATTTAATTATCTAATCCTAAACGCTAAATTCTACCAATTATTATCAAGCCCACCCTACACAGTCGAATTTTAGAGAGAATTAACTAAATTAAACTAAATTAAAAGCAAATTAAAACGACAAAGCAAGAAAGCAACTTAAACACGAAGATTTATCAGACTAAACAAGCCTAGGATTTTATTCTTCCCCCTATGTGATTATTATTTCCCCCAATTTCTTCAATTATGCAAGCAATTAACCCGGATTATTAACCTGAGATGCTAAAATAATCATAACCCGCTTCCGCGTGTATTACGATTCTAATACTCTAGATTCAATTACTATATTCCTATGCAATTAATTCTAGAACACAACATTAAGCACAAATCTCAATAATGGCTACCTAAGAGATTAACTATATTCCTATATTAATACCACAAAGGCTCTCCTACCACAGTTCTAATTATTAACCCGATCTTCCGATTTATGCGATTAACAATAACATAAAAGCGCATAAAGTGGCCAGTTTCATGAACTTAATAAAACAAGAAGAATAATAATCCAGAATTAAAACTTGCATAAAATCATAGAATTGAGTTCATAAATCCCACATAGGGTTCCAAATAAAATCCTAGAAATAAAGACTTAGCTACTCGTAATTCTTATGATGAATAAAATAAAATAAATAAATTAAATAAGAAAAACTATGCTTGAATCTTCGTTGATCTTCTTTGCTCTTGAATTTGCGTCCAAAGATGGATCCCTAATTGTGTGCTTGACTTGGTCTTATATAGGGTGGAAAACTTGGGGAAGAAGGTAGTTTCCTTGTGCAATTAGGATTCCTTTACTGCGTTTTTTTGTCATCTCGGACGGCCGTCCCGAATTTTGTACTAAAACTCGGACGGTCGTCTCACAACCAGAGACTGCTTCTGGTTCTCAGACGGGGGTCCCAGAATTTGAACTAAAACTCGGACGGGGTCCGAGCTTTAAATCTTCAGAATTTTGATTTTTTCACTTTTGGCCCATGTTTTCTCCAAAATTGCAGTTTTAACCCCATACTTTTCCAATTCTTCAATTTGTACCTAAAATACAATAAATCAACTTTTTAAGCACCAATTATCGTTAAAACACACCAAAAGCTCAAATAAAAAGGTACGATAAAGTGTAAAAATATACACTTAACATAAACAAAATAAGGCATAAACTCATATTTTTTATTATTATAATCCAACTTTTATTTTAAATTTATAAAAAAAAAAAAAAACCGATTTTTAACCGATTTTTGC
The DNA here is from genome assembly GCF_000504015.1 of Erythranthe guttata. The sequence goes on from NW_012194840.1 coordinate 910,711, forward strand.
CACCGAGTTTGACCCGCTTTAAATGTTTGACCACCTCAAACCGCCTCGGACCGCCTCAGACCGCCTAAAACCGCCTCACAGGCAAAAAACCGAATTTTCAAACCTTTACACTAAAATCGTAAAGGTTTTGGACCGCCTCCGCCTCGGAGACCGATTAATCGGCCGCCTCGGCCGATTTTTAGAACACTGTGCTTACTCAATCTTTATGCTTTTGGTTGGATTGAGTACGGTCTATTCTATGCTATACCGGAAGAGATACACATATTTTTATTATTTATACATACACAAATACATACTTTTATGTGTAGATCAACGTAAAAATTCATTTGGTGTCGAACATTGAATACTGAATCTTATGCTTAATTGGGGCAAGTTCATTTAGGAATTTTAATTTTAAAACCTATTTCTCAGATATTCTAGGGGGAGTCAGATGCTACACCTATTTATACTGGATGAATTTTAATTAAATAATATCATCTAAACATATATATACATTGTTGTGTGTGATTATGTATAGATCCACGATTCAAATCCACCATGTATA
>NW_012194840.1:911354-963045 GCF_000504015.1 Erythranthe guttata
GTCTACCCCTAGCTATGATTTTTCTTACATCTCCACCCTTATGGTGTCAAATTCAACATAACCATCTAGATTTCATGAAATGTGCTCTAGTTTGTACTCGTTTTGTGTAAAAATACAGTTTCTGATGCACCACAATTTGATATATACAAGCTTAAAAACACATATTATGATCATCTTGCTTTAAAATCTAGAGTTCGAATATGATAAATCGGGTACAAAAGTGATAATAATCCATATAATATCGAAAATTCCACGAAATTTGAAACCGCAAGGGTTGACGTGTAAAAATATTTTAGTTGACGGGGTGGTTGTAATTATCCAAACAAGAGGGGTTTTTTTTATAATTTGACCATACCTTAGGGGGTTGATTGTAATTTACCTTATTTATTTAAGGGTTATACTAAACATTTAACAACAAAATCAGAGTGGCGCAGCGGAAGCGTGGTGGGCCCATAACCCACAGGTCCCAGGATCGAAACCTGGCTCTGATATATTTTTGGTTTTAATTTATTTTAGTTTTTTATTTTTTTTCCACCAAAATTTTGTAAAATATAGTTTTTAACGCCTAATTTCACATTAACTTTTTGTGTTTTTTTCAATTTGTTATTTATTTTTTCAACCAGGATTACGAAAATTAAAATCCACTATATATTCATCGGAAAATACTATAAATTTATCGAAAACCTTGGTTTTAATTTATTTTAGTTTTTTATTTTTTTTCCACCAAGTTTTTTGTAAAATATAGTTTTTAACGCCTAATTTCACTTTAATTTTTTGTGTTTTTTTCAATTTGTTATTTATTTTTTCAACCAGGATTACGAAAATTCAAATCCACTATATATTCATCGGAAACTACTATAAATTTATCGAATATTACTGTAAAATTCATTGTAAAATTTACGTAATCCACTTTAATATTAACATAATCCACAACAAACTTGTCGAAATCCAGTAAAAACATATGTAATCCACTACTAACGCAACTCAAATAACAAACAAAAAAAAACATAAATTCAATATTCGAAAATCCACTATTTGAAACGTACACTACTACTAAGTTCAGGAAAAAGTACAAGACGAGTACACCACCACCAACAAGGCCAACGATGGTCACCAAATCAATATAAACAAGAATAAAATTAAAAATTAATTAGCAAATGAAAACCAATTTGCAAAAGCAAATCTTGGTGTCACACCATCATCGTTGGGAACAAAATATGGGAAGCTTTCATAAATAAATTATTTCCAATCTACTAATATTGAATAAATCTGTTGAAACGAAAAATGAATGAAGGAACAACAATGAAAATCACTATGTATAAACAACTATATAAACATGAAAACCACTCTGTATAAACAACTATATAAACATGAAAACCACTCTGTGTAAACTGCTATATAAACATGAAAACCACTCTAAACAGCTATATACACATGAAAACCACTCTGTATAATTATCGAATTTCAGTATAAATTCATCGAAAACCACTATGTATACTTATCGAAATCTACTATAAATTTATTGAAATCCACTATGAAATTAACAAATTCCATTATACAATACAACAGAAGAACATAACAAACATATAAGATTTATGTTTTATTTTTTTCAAAATTAATCTCAAGTCCATCGAAAAGTGGTCGATAAATTCATAGTACACAAATAGCATGGGCCTTCTGTACGAATTGAAGAAATAGAATTATGCTCAAAATTGAAGAACATAATTCTAAGTTTCGTATGAACATTCCCAATTATCAAAGAAAACAAATTATCTAATAAAAAAATGAAAGGCTCCAAAAAATCAAGTAAAAAACGAACAAGAAATAATTAAAATTCTCCATTTGTCATATACCCACACATCTTATTACCCCCAACCCCCCAAAAAAAAAAAGGCCACCTCTTCTCCGTCGGTTGGGACAATGCAGATCTAGTCCAAGCGGATGAAGGAACAACGGCGGTTGATATGGTGGATGGCGAGGAGGCAGGCAGAAGCGGTGATAATGGGGGACGCAGTGGAGCGGGATGTCTCATCCGCAGTGAAGAGGACCGAGATTTGGGTGAAGAGATCAAAACTGGCACCTACTGTTGAAAGAAGAGAGAAGAGAAATCTGAGAAAAAAAGAAAAAAAATCCAAAACGTGAGTTATAGGGTTAGGTGAATGGTACGTATAATAATAAATTAAATTATTTATGATTAATTGCAAAATATATTAGATTTATCTTAAAAACTAGATTTTTTTTTGGATCTCTCTTAATCACATAATGTATACGAGGGTTTTTTTTTCAAGTAATCCCATTAAAAAGTAGTAAATTTAAATTATAGTTACTTCCTAAACATACGTGAAACAAACTAATTTTACTTTGTTCATGAAACAACATCAAGTGATAGAATATTTTACTTTCTCATATTCTCCTTTGGGGAATTTACCAACCATTCACAAGCTAAATTTTAATAGGAAAATGTATTACAGAACTATTTTTAGTAAATGTAGGATATGGTTTTAATTTTACTTTTATTTATGGACCCACATTTTAATAGATATAGACATTTTAATATAAAAATTAATTGTCTTCATCTATTTATCATTAACTGTTAAATGATTATATTTATTCTTTACACTTTTGAGTCTCAAACTCCTCTGAAAAAAAACTCTAAATTTATTTGTCTTTAATAGTCGATATTGAGCGTATAACTAAATTTTTACCTTACTATCAACCGTATCATTATCCAAAGCCGATAAATCCCATGTTCTTGGTGATTAATGATGATGATTAATGGCATGGTATTCTCCCAAAATAACATCGATGAAAAAACGAGTTTGAAAAAAATAAGATGATACATAGAAATTTTGAATTTCAAAATAAAGTGTCTATGTTTACTAAAAATATTTTTGTAATATTTTCTCAAAATAATGTCGTTGAAAACTTCTAAAAAATTGATTTAACAAAATAAGATGTATATATATATTAGAATTTGAAATTTTAAAATAAAATGTCCTACATTTACTTAAACTCGTCCTGCATTTATCATCACCCATTTTAATAACATCAAAGAATTCCAATAAAATATCAAATACGTTAATTGTTATTTGATATCTCAAAATGGTTGAGTGATATTTCAAAATGGTTGAGAGTATCAAAATGGTTGAGTGATATTTGTATTTCACCGAAAGTGTCAAACGGATTATTAGCGTATATTATTATTATTATTATTATTTATTATAGTTACCTTATACATTAGGTTACCTTGTATATTAGATTACCTTGTGTAGTAGGTTAGGGTTTCCTACATGTAACTATATATATTCTCAATATACGTAAGAGATATCATTCTCTCTTCTCTCCAATTATTCTCCTTCTATCATGGTATCAAGCCAAAAACCCTAAGGCCGCCGTTTCTCCCCTTCTTCAATTTTTTTCTCGTTCTTCTTCAATTTTTTTCCTTCTTCTCGTTCTCTCATCTGTTCTATATCCACCATGGCCGACGAAACACCAACACCGACCATGATTTCCAACCCTTTTCATCTTGCTCATGCCATATCCAACATCAAAGCTCTTATTCCTGTTACCCTGGATATTAAAAATCCGAACTATCAAAAGTGGAGTCATTTCTTCATCATCACCGCAGGCCGTTTCTGCCTCACCGATCTGCTTCTCGGAAACGCAAAGCCCACCAACATCTCCGCCGACGAATGGCAACGCGCGGATTACCTCCTCCAATCTTGGATCTATGGCACCATCACCGAGGACCTCTCAAGCATGGTCCTCTCCAAAACCGCAAAGGCTCCTGATCTGTGGAAGGCCCTCGCTTCTCTCTTTACAGACAACGAAGACTATCGGGCCATCCAACTCGAAGAACAGTTCAAGTCCCTCAAGAAAGGATCTCTTTCGATCCATGACTATTGTCAACTTCTCAAAACCACTGCCGACAACTTGGCAGACGTCGGCAACCCCGTGTCAGACAAGCAACTCGTCCTCCAAACCCTCCACGGTCTACCAAAACATTACGGGACCATTGTCAACCTAATCTCCTTCCAAACTCCATTACCTTCTTTTCTCCAAACACGTTCACTACTCCAGATGGAAGAACAGCGCATCGCTGAACCGGAGCAGACCCCTACTGTTCTCTACGCATCTCGCCCCAACAGTTCCAACAGTTGGCCGAACAGTGGCAACAGTTGGCCGAACAGTTCCAACAGTTGGCCCAACACTCCCAGCAATTCTCGAGGTGGTGGTTCTTGGCGCAATCAGCGAGGTGGTGGTCGCACGAATCGTCGTGGCGGTCGTGGTCAGTCACGACATCCGATGCAACACTACGGTTACAATCAATTTCACCACCAATCGCAACCTTGGCGGGCCCCTTATACGCCTCAGACACCTTCATCGATTCTTGGACCCCCCCCAAGCTCTCCTGGTCCTTATCATGCTCCTACAGCTCATGCTTATTTCGTTGGACAGCAAGATCCCCAACAGCACGTGAACTGTTCCAACAGTTCGTCGAACAGTGGTCCCCTACAGCCAACAGATCTTGCCACTCATCTCAACACGTTGACCCTTCAATCATCGAGCGAACCTCAGTGGTTTATGGACACGGGCGCCTCATCTCACATGGCACCTCACTCAGGTAATTTCCATTTTATTTTTAATCCTAGTAATAATTTTCCCAAGCATGTCATCGTTGGTAATGGATCCACTGTTCCTATCCATAAAATTGGCCACACCATCCTACCCTCTACCCCATTTCGTCTAACCAATGTCTATGTTACTCCTCACATCATTAAGAACCTTGTGTCTGTCCGAAAATTCACTAGAGATAACTCTTGTTCAGTTGAATTTGACCCTTATGGCTTTTCTGTGAAGGACCTTCGGACCAGAGCAGTCATCCTCAGGTGCAATAGCTCCGGTGATTTATACCCTATTGGCGCCCCTTCTCCCAGCCCATCCGCAACCGCCCTCCTTGCTCACACCACGTCTGTCTCCTCTACTACATGGCATCGTCGTCTCGGTCACCCGGGAAACCCTGTCATGTCTCGTCTTTTTTCTTCCAATTTAATTTCTAGTACCAAAGACCCACGGGAGTCTCTTTGTAATGCTTGTCAATTAGGCAAACATTCTCGTTTACCTTTCTTTACTAGTCATTCTATTACCGTTGCACCTTTTGAAATTATTCATGCTGATCTATGGACCTCTCCTATTTCTAGTATTTCTGGTTTCAAATATTACCTCGTGCTAATAGATGATTTCACCCACTATACATGGACTTTCCCCATACACTATAAATCCGATGTTTTCTCACTGTTCCAACAGTTTCACAAACTTATACAAACACAATTTCAGCACCCCATTAAAGCTTTACAATGCGATAATGGACGTGAATTCAAAAATACAGATTTTCAAACATATTTTGCCAAACACGGTATCTTACACCGTTTCTCATGTCCCCACTCTTCCCCTCAAAACGGACATGCCGAACGCATGATCCGCACCATCACAAACATGATCCGCTCACTTCTCTTTCAAGCTTCCCTTCCCCCCACCTATTGGGTCGAAGCCCTTCATATGGCTACACATCTCATCAACATCCTTCCTACCAAATCCACACAAAATCGCACACCACATGAATCCCTATACAAATCAAAACCCACATACTCTCACCTTCGTGTCTTCGGTTGTCTCTGTTATCCCAATTTAACCGCCACCACCCCTCACAAACTCGCCCCTCGCTCTACTCCTTGTGTCTACCTTGGTCACCCCTCATCGCACAAAGGCTATCGTTGCCTCGATCGGTCAACCGGTCGAATCATTATCTCCCGCCATGTGATCTTTGATGAAAGCCGTTTTCCATTCGCTGAATCCACCGACTCACCCCACAACTCCCCCACCTCTAATATGACCGAACCCCTGCACCCACTTCTCTTCCTTCCTCAGCCTACACAAGTCCAACCACATGCCTCACAAAACTGTCCCAATAGTTCGTCCAACAACAATACACAACCACCTACGGTTACAACCAACTGTCCCAACAGTTCGTCCGACAGTCCTCCCTCAACTACACCCATGCCCCTCCACCCGACTGCATCTCCACAACCAGCAGAACCACAGCCTCCCACTCCCACTTCCTCACCCCCACCCAACCATCCTATGTTGACACGCAGCAAGGCCGGTATTCACAAGCCCAAAATCCCCTTTTCTCTTACCGTGTCTACCGCATCCCAAACTCCCACTACATATCGCCATGCCCTCCTTGATCCAAACTGGCGTATGGCCATGCTTGAGGAATATACTGCTTTGATTAAAAATAACACATGGGATATTGTGCCCCGCCCCCCTTCTACTAATGTTATCAGTGGCAAGTGGTTATATAAGCAGAAATTGAAGGCTGATGGTTCATTGGAACGGTATAAAGCACGATGGGTTGTTCGCGGTTTTGATCAACGCCCTGGCATAGATTTCGATGAAACATTCAGTCCGGTGGTCAAACCAGCAACTGTTCGAACAGTTCTCAGTCTTGCTCTCTCGCGATCATGGCCTATCCACCAACTTGACGTGAAAAATGCCTTCTTACATGGCAATCTCTCTGAAACTGTCTACTGCGAGCAACCTCCCGGATTCGTCGATCCATCTCGCCCCACTCACGTGTGCCGTCTCAACAAAGCACTCTACGGCCTCAAGCAGGCACCACGTGCTTGGTACAAGCGTTTTGCATCTCACATTACTAGCATGGGGTTCAGAGAATGCAAGTCCGACACTTCACTCTTTGTGTACTGCCGCAACAGTTCCCGCGACTGTCGCAACAGTTCACGCGACTGTCGCAACAGTTCATGCGCCTACCTTCTGCTGTATGTCGATGACATTGTACTCACGGCCTCCACACCTGAATTGCTACGTTCTATCACCGCTGCCCTTACTCAAGAGTTCGCAATGAAGGATCTTGGCGATCTTCACTACTTTCTCGGCATCTCAGTCACTCGCTCGTCGAATGGGTTGTTTCTCTCTCAACGCAAGTACGCTGACGAGATACTAGAGCGTGCACACATGGCCTCCTGCAACCCTTGTCTTACGCCAGCTGACACAAAGAGCAAGTTGTCCTCAACCACTGGACCCCCCGTTGCTGACCCCACTCTTTATCGCAGCCTTGCCGGTGCACTGCAATACCTCACGTTTACTCGTCCTGACATCTGCTATGCTGTGCAACAAATATGCCTATTCATGCATGATCCGAGGGAACCTCATATGGCTGCTCTCAAGCGTATCCTTCGCTACATCCGTGGGACTCTCGATCACGGCCTTCAGCTCTCCCCCAATCCGGACCTCTCACTTATCGCCTACTCCGACGCCGATTGGGGTGGCTGCCCTGACACTCGTCGTTCGACATCGGGCTATTGTGTTTTCCTCGGCAACAACCTCATCTCTTGGTCCTCCAAACGACAGGTCACTACTTCTCGATCGAGTGCGGAGGCCGAATACCGAGCTGTCGCAAATGCCGTTGCCGAAACGACTTGGTTACGCAACCTACTTTCCGAGTTGCTCTGCCCACTTCCGAAAGCCACCATTGTCTACTGTGACAACGTTAGTGCCGTCTACCTATCCAGCAATCCCATTCAACACTCTCGTACGAAACATGTGGAGATCGATATACACTTTGTCCGAGACAAAGTTGCTTTGGGACACGTTCGAGTTCTTCACGTCCCATCCGCCTACCAATTTGCTGATATCTTCACGAAAGGTCTCCCCACTCAACTGTTCCAACAGTTTGTTTCCAGTCTCCACGTTCTCTCCTTTCCCGTTTCGACTGCGGGGGTGTATTAGCGTATATTATTATTATTATTATTATTATTATTTATTATAGTTACCTTATACATTAGGTTACCTTGTATATTAGATTACCTTGTGTAGTAGGTTAGGGTTTCCTACATGTAACTATATATATTCTCAATATACGTAAGAGATATCATTCTCTCTTCTCTCCAATTATTCTCCTTCTATCACATACTCCTTTCAAGAATAGCGGAGTGAGAAGTCAAGGTGGGAGACAGATCGGTAACAGTCCAGGGCGTACCACTTGCTGCAGACGACGGCGCCGGAGTTACGGCCACGGACATCTAGCATGACGACGACTATGTTTTTCGCGAAATTTGTATTAAACCGGCCGTTAATTGACAATGTTGTTTGCACAGTCGATTAATAAATCAACTATGTTTTTTTATAGTCGATTTATTATTTCAGGTCTAATATACGCTTTAATAATTTAATCAACTATGGTCAATTAATAAATCGACTATGCAAACAACATAGTCGATTAGCGTCCAGTTTAATCCAAATTTCACGGAAAAACATAAGCTAAATTGGAAAATCGCCAAAAAACATAAGGGGTTTTTTAGGAGTTTTACCTCACATGAATTTTTCAAGTGAGGAGGGTCTTGCTAAGTTTTTCAAAAAAAATCAGTTGACGCAAGTCTATGTGTATTTTAATAATCTTATATATAAAAGAAAGAAACGGTGGGTAACCCTAAAAAACCCTAATGGTATTTCTGTAATTGTTTATTTTTAATATTTTTTTATCTACTAATTTCAAACTATAATTTTTAACAATTATCAATCTCCGATTTTTCATCAATATATCTCAAATCTTAAGAGATAAAGATAGAAATACGATTTTTTATATTTTAATCTATATATTTGGATTATAAATCTTAATATGTAAGGTTTAAATAAACCAATGTTCTATAAAATATGAATAATACTATATTATTAAATTTTTCTATATTAGTGTACAATATTTTCTTATTATGTATTAAATTAATTATTTTTTTCATCTTTAAAACAATATCCCGTGCATCGCACGGGGAAAAAATGCTAGTTACATATAAAATAAAGAAACGCTAGAATAACCTAAGATATCCTAATGACATATTTAAATTATTTTTAATTTATATATTTTCTTACCTCCTATTTTGCAGTCAGATTTTAATAATAATTATTGTCATTATTAATATTATTATCATTATTATTATTATTATTCTCCTAATTTTTATAAATATTGTTATTACCGATGTCACTAATAAATTTTCTTATAATTGTTATTGTCGTGTATTATTATTTTTATTTTGAAATGGTATCCAATGGATCGCCAATGAAAAATATTTGTTATGTATATATTCTAAATTAGCTGCATCAACTTATTTACACATCATAATAATTTAAATGATGACGAATCTACTCTTGAAATTGTGAAGTACTTTTAAAGAACCAATTGTGATGGTATTTTTGTAACATGACTTTGTGGGGGACTTTAGATGAAATAAAAAAATTATTGTGTCCTTGCCTCATATAAAAATAGATAACAAGAAATTTTCTCAGAATTTTATTTAGAAATATTTATCTTACGTGCATTGCACAAGTGCAACTAATGGATCAAAACAAAAATATATGAAACACCATACATTTTAATTCGACGGTCGTGTCTAACGACCGTGGCATATACTATTTGACGACAACGGTTATCACATTCCATAAGTAGGGTTGAATTCGTCTGCATTGTTTGGTTCAAGTTATACTATTGATATTTGTTTTTAAAAGATGAAAATTATAATATTATACTGCCAATAGATAGCTCACCTCGGAGGTTTACACTGCTCATTTCAGGGGAGCAATGGTGCGCTGCACTCTTTTTTCCTTATGACTACGTTTTGTCCCATTGGGTTTTCCAAAGGTTTTTAACGAGGCAGCTTATGCACGCGGCTTGGATTTGAGTTATGCACTCCTTTTTGATCGGTTTTATCCCACTGGGTTTTTCGACTTAAGGTTTTTAACGAGGCATACATTTTCACTCATCCACTTTGTAGCCGCTACCGATAATACTTAGTCCAAGGGGAGTATTATAATATATAATGTGTTTCTTATGGACTAAGTTAGGAGAAGTCAAAAATACGTGTCAACATTTCAATTGTACTTATCCTATAATAGCATGACAATGCTATATTACTTTGTGTATAAATACACCCCTCGGTGTAATGAAACGAGGATCAAGTTTTATACAAAATTTCTTCAGCATACTGACTTTGTGTTATTTCTTTATTTCACTAATATTAGCAATTTCTCTCTCTCTCTCTCTCTCTCTCTCTCTCATATATTCAGTGAGCAAATTCAATCAATGAATTTGACATTGAACTTCTCTTAATATACTACACGAAGTTATTATTCTATAACAGAAAAATGTTATTTGGAAAAAAATCAAATATTGAAAGGGTGGGAGTTCAAATCTGGGACCTATTAATAAATGAAAACATATCTTTACCACCTCAACCACCTACTTTTTCTGTCAATTTATGTATAACAGTACTATTTGTTTAAAATCAGGGGTGTGCAACTGCACACCCTAGATCATAGCTAGATCCGCCACTGTCCATGTTGGGTGCTAAATACCTAATACGCAAGTGCACGTATCGCAAACAAGTAGTAAAAGTGGACTCGTGAGAGTCGGATGTCGATCCCACAGGGAATACGTAAATTATCTAATCCTAAGTACCAAATTCTAACAACTATGATTTTTATCCAGCCTACGCAAGTTTGTCGAATTAAATCAATTAAACAATTAAAATAATTAAGAAAGCAAAGAATCAAAAGAAAATATCAATATAAAACGGATCTAGGATTTTATCTTCCCCCTATGCAAGAATTGCTCACCCAAAACCCCTCAATTATGAAATATATGATTCATGATTATTAACCCGAGACACTAATTTACTCATAACCCGCTGTCGCGTGTATTATGAGTCTATTATTCATAAACGATTCACTATATGTCTATGCAAACCAACTATAAATAAAGCATTAACTAACAAGTCTCGTAAATGGCTACCTAAGGTGATATCTGTATGTCTACGACACCACATGCAATTGACACACATCCGGTGAAAACTACTCGAAGGCTCTTCTACTTACCGTCTAATTATCAAAATAGCTCTGTCGAGTCAATCCCAATAATCACAGATAAAGCACATAAATTGATCAAGTTCATGCACTAACAATCATAACAAGTAGAAGAAATAATCATAAAATCATAATTGCATAATCTCAAGAAAACGGGTTCACCATCTCCACATAGGGTTCCAACAAAATCCTAGATTAAAAACTTAGCTAATCATGACGAAAAACATAATAAACGTAATAAAAGTCATAGATTAAGAAAAGATAGGTGAAAGAAGAATTATGATGAAGATTTGTCAATTCTCCGTCTTCGATTCTTCGTTCTCTCACTCCTCTTGCTCCAAGATTGTGTTCGAAAGTTCTCCTGTGATTCGTACTTGGTTTTGGCTTAAATAGATGTCCCAACTTGGTAGATGATTCTAGGTTTCCTTGTGTGTTTAAAAGTCCAAAATTGCCTCCAACGTGATTTGGCACGGCCGCGCGAAAATCAGTGCAATTCTCGCACGGCCGCGCGAGAATCGCCGAACCTTCTGCCCAAATTCAGCATTTGGCACGGCCGTGCCAAAAATAGGCTAATTTTGGCACGGCCGTGCGGGCCTGTTTTCAGCCAATTTCAGCATATTTTTGATTATTTCACTTTTGACCCATATTTTCTCCAAAATTGCAGTTTTGACCCCAAACTTTTCCAATACTTCAATTTGTACCTAGAATACAATAAATCAACTTTTTAAGCACCAATTATCGTAATTTCACACAAAAAGCTCAAATAAAAAGATACAATAAAGTGTAAAAATATACACTTAACAGTCCACAAGGAACCAACCCTCATTGGAGTTGATATTGCCACACTGCAGGTGCCAGGATTCGATCGTAGGAACTTGTACCAACTTATAACTCCGGAGCCAGTTGAACTACACCCATGCGGACACGTTTAAGTTTATTGATGTATACAAGAGCAAGTGTTTGCAATTTGTAAATATTATTCAAACATATGAATCGATTAATTTCAACAATTGACAAGGACATATTAATCGAGTTTACTGTTTATAATTAAAGTCCAATATATTTTTAATCCAGTTTTATCATAATAAATAATAAATATAGCTAATTCGTAAAATTCGTAAGAATCAATTCGAAAATCCTAAGATTTTATCAAACTGTAATATTTGAATAGATTAAAAATATTACGATTTAAACATAACTAATTCTTTATGATTTAATTCAATTAAAAAGATAATAAACTTTAACTACAATAGTTTATTCGACTATGTAAATTGTTGAGCTCAATAGATTCAAATGTTTGAATATTGTTTACGAATTGAAAGGACTTTAGCCTAATCGATTCATATCTTGAATCTTGTTTTGAAATTGAAAGGACATGAGTTTAATCGATTTAAATCTTACGCTTTACGATTCAATTCAAACTTTAAATTATTTCAATTTTTTTTTTAAATTACACGAGTTGATCCGTATATTGTTCAAAACTTAGTATATATAGATTTGTTAATAGAGAGGATCTTTAATATATAATACTAATAATAATAATTTTTTGACAATTGACAATTTAATTAATATTATTTATATAAATTCTATAGTCATTTTACATTGTAGTTATGCAACATATGTACTTATTGCTAGAGTGTTTTCAATAATTTATTGTGACCAATGGTAAATATTCATGTTAACTTTAAAGGTCACTAATTCAACAACCACAACATATATTTTTGACGATACAAATAAATATATAATTGACTTTCACAAATCAGTTATAAATGAATTTAAATCATTTAAAAAGTATAACGGGTAACACCTCATTATCGTAACACCTCATTATCTCTGTATTTTAACATTTAACTAGCTTTTAATGTGCGATGCACGGGATAACACTTTAAAAATGAAAATAATGATTAGTTTAATACACGATAATAATAATTATAATAAAATTTGTTAATGATGTAGGTAACAACACCAATATTTATACAAATCTAATAATACAAACTCATTCAAAGAAAAAAATATATAAACTTAATTGTCAAAATATGAAATTAATCATTAAAAAAATGAAGCAAAGAAGAATTAGCTAGAGAAAATAGACCGGAAAATATGAGATAAAAATAATAATAACAATTAAAAGGTAATAGAGATAGATGATTATGATTGTGCTAGTCCAGATTTGATGTCAAAGTAATTAGAAAAAAAGTGGCTGCTCTATTCTAAGGGTGGGTTAAACTTAAAATTATCAGACCGACTGTATGTGTTGGTTAATTATTGATTATTGTCCATGAAAAAAGGATCGATAGTGGATCACTTGGCCGATAAAATCGATCCATGTCATGTCCTAATTTTGACGGTGCGAAATGCTATTAAATGTTTTAGGGGTGCAGAATAACATAATGCTATGATGTAAGGGTGAAAAGAGGAATTAAGCCTATTATCTCAAGAGATGTAAACAAATGGCGACAATGATAAGCAGATAGATATGTATCAGTATCTAATTATCAATTACCACTATTACATATGATGCATAAGTACACGCTCTTATATATAATTACACTTACACTTCTCCAAATAATTATCTTGTATTCAGCTGACTCCTGCAGAATTGGGATTCTCCTGCATAACCGTTTAATTTTATATATCAAGAATATTAATTTACCACTTATATGAAACCATATATAAATATCTCTAAACCCACCCTACAATTTTTACAGATCACGTATCAATATTATTTTTACAGATCATACAATTTTTTTTTTCTTCTTCTAGCAATATTTATTGATTTCTTGATCAATCTGTTTGATTATGGAATCGGAGATGGATATGGAATCGCGGTACGTGTTGATCAATGTGATCAGCCGAGGTGCTTACGGCAAGGTGTACAGGGCTTGCGACAAGAACACCGGCAGATTTGTCGCAATCAAGCGCGAGTTTGACGGTTTCACCAAATCGACAATCAGAGAAATCAACATCCTGAAATCGCTTCCTCCACACCCCTCGATCGTCGGTTACAACGGATTCTATGTAGATAAATCCAACAACGTCCTTGTCGTGATGCAGTACATTGAAAAAGACCTCAAGAAATTCATCTCGGGCGACACTTGTTTCAAAACTATACGTGAAGCCAAAATAGTGATGAAACAAATACTTGAGGGGGTGCGGTATCTGCACGATAACGGGTTGATGCATCGTGATTTGAAGCCGTCGAATATACTAATATCCACCAGCGTGTATGGGTATGATCAAGCGAAGATATGCGACTTTGGTTTGTCTCGAACAACAACGTCTTATAACGACAAAGAAGGAGGATGTCATACCCCGCGCGTGGGAACTCTATGGTACAAAGCACCGGAATTGCTTGTTGGATCTGAGGACAACATATATTATTGGTGCGCAGTGGATATGTGGTCGGTGGGTTGCATTATGGCCGAACTTTTTATAAAGGATGCTCTATTCAAAGGGGATAGCGAAATCGATCAGTTGGTAAAAATAAAGAATCTGATGAAGTCGATATCAGCATCGTTGAGTCTAAAGTTTACGATTGCTAAATTAGTTAAAGGATCTCCACACCCCGGCGATTTAGGAGTTGATCTAGTCGAGAGGCTTTTGGCGTTCTATCCGAGTCAGAGAATTACTGCATGATGATGCTAAAATATTTAGATCATCTGGGGTAGTGCAGAAAATGAATTGGGAGAGCAAAGCGGATCAGTAGCTTGACAACTTGATGATCCTGAGGTACCTGTGAAATGAACACACATGAACTACGCCGGGGTTGATCCGGCGGAAACCCCTCCGACGCTCAAGTCAGATGTGCTGATAGTAGAAATAGTCCAGAGAATACTTATTGAAGTATTGCTCAGTTAATAGGACGTACCTTAAGGAATGAGTTCAAACCTTTATTTATAGCTTAGATGAGATTGTCGGGCCCAAGCCTTACTTGAAGGTGATTGGGCCTCGGTGATAGTGGTCTTTGACATTGGGCTCGTGGCCCATTAGATAAAGATATTATAGGTCCATTGGGTTGACCCAATTAGGCATATCATTAAGCCCCCCACTCTCGAGTCGATGTGGGGGCCATATTGAAATGGGTGACATATCGTGTCGAGAGTAAAAATTGTAGTAGTCGGTGGTGTGCGATAACGCGTTGGAGCGTGTGTCGGAGGGGCGTGAATGCGCATTGGTGCATAGCGCGACCAAGTTGTCGCGATCTAAGTTAATTGAGTCATCGGTTTTGTCCCGCGACGATGTAGTAGCGAATTATCTCTTCGTGGGAGTTGTCTCGTCGCGGGGTAATAATGTTGATCGAGTTATCTCCTCGTGGGAGTCGTCTCACGATAATGTAGTAGCACGGATCAAGTAATCTCCTCATGGGAGTTGTCTCTGGGGTAATAGAGTTGATCTAGTTATGTCCTCGTGGAAGTTGTCTCACGATAATGTAGTAGCACGGAGCTAGTATTCTCCTCATGGGAGTTGTTATTTTTCGACATTGTCAATGTTTTGACGCGTTGCTTATATGTGTTTACATATAGCCTTGTGCGTGATGTACTTGAGGAGGGGATCAGACTCTCAAGATTTTTTTATGGGGGTCGTGCCCCTTGTTAGACCTCGTGGGTCTTACGTATGTTTGGACCGTGGCCACGTTTTAATGAATGACCCATCGAAAACAAGTAGATAAATTTGAGTAATCAAGCTGGCCAGGCTATATAGATTCTCATAATATCTCTAAGTGTTTCTAGGGTTGTAATCGTGCTAACTTGAGCTTGCGATTATATAGTGCATTGCGAGCGAGTTGTCTCTTCGAAAGAGTTGTCTTGCAGCGAAGTTGTAGGAGCATTGGATGACGCACGATTGAGGAGCGTGTGGATTGAGGTTGCTCTGAGCAAGTTGTCTCCTCGTGGGAGTTGTCTCGCAGCGAGTCTTATTATCGAGCGAGGTGGTTGCACGTGAGAGTTGCCTTGCAACGGATTTCTAGTATCGAGCGAGTTGGCTCCTCATGGGAGTTGTCTCGATGCGGGTTGTGGTACCGAACGAGTTGGCTCCTCGTGGGAGTTGTCTCGCTGCGGGTTTGTAGTACCGAGCGAGTTGGCTCCTCGTGGGAGTTGCCTCGCTGCGGGTCGTAGAATGGAGCGAGTGGTCTCATCGTAGGAGTTATCTCGCTGTGGATTCGTAGACCCGAGGGAGTTGACTCCACGTGGGAGTTGCCTCGCAACGGGTTATATGACTGAGCGAGTTATCTCCTCGTGGGAGTTATCTCGCTATGGCTTCGTAGACCCGAGGGAGTTGGCTCCTCATGGGAGTTGTCTCGCTGCGGGTTGTAGGACGGAGCGAGTGGTCTCCTCGTGGGAGTTCTCGCTGTGGTTATGAGACCCGAGGGAGTTGGCTCCTCGTGGGAGTTACCTCGCAACGGTTCCTCGTGGGAGTTACCTCGCAACGGGTTATAGGACGGAGCGAGTGGTCTCCTCGTGGGAGTTATCTCGCTATGGTTTTGTAGACCCGAGGGAGTTGGCTCCTCGTGGGAGTTGCCTTACAACGAGTTTGTAGGATCGAGCGAGTTTGCTCCTCGTGGGAGTTGTGTTGCAAGCCCCCCACTCTCGAGACGATGTGGGAGCCAAGTCGGAAAGGATACCGGATCGTGTCGAGAGTAGATCGGTGCTGTGGTGTACCATTAATTATTGGCGTGGTGTGGAGAAATAATAATCTTTATTTATGTGGGAGAGAGCGTGCGCGATTTGGTAAAGCGCGCTGGAGAGCTCGCGCAATTTGGTGGAGCGTGTTGAAATTTTCGTGCGATTTGGTGAAGCGGGTCAAAATCTACGCGCAATTTGGTAGAGGGTAGTCAAATTTTTGCGTGCGATTAGATATGTGGAGGTGAGCCCCGCGCGCACGCGAATTAGTGGGGTACGAAAATTCGCGCGCGCGATTTGATGGTATAGGGGGGCGCGCGTACAGTGATGTTAGTTGATGAATGATGCCATGATGTGATGGTTGGCAGCTAGTGTCACGTCCTGCTATTTTCTTTAATTATCTTTTTTAAATTTTTTTTTTTATTTGAAATGAGCCGTGCGCGCGCGGCTTGGCTCGGCTCGGCTGCATCTCCTTTTTTTCTTTTTCTTTTTTTTTTTCTTCTAATTCTTCTTCTTTTACTCTTTTTTTCTTCTTCTTGTTCTTGTATTTTTTCATCTTCTTTTTTCTTCTTCTTTCTTCTTCTCTTTTTTCATCTTCTTCTTTTTTCTTCTATTTTGATTTTTTTTTCTTCATCTTCTTCTTTTTCTTGGGTCTCGCGTGCGCGATTTTACCCTTTTTTTTTTTATTTTGATGGTTGATGTTCACCCCTTGGGATGTTCTATTTTTTGAGTAGGGAGATTATACTCGTCTCTTGAGATGTGATGTGAACCCACTTGGGGTTGAAAGGTAAGGGTGATGCCCAACCTTGGGATGGGTTAACTACCCACTGTAGGATGAGGCGCTCGAGACCTATGGTCTAAGGTGGATGCACACGGTTGTGTCGTTGCTTCAGTGACAACACGAGTTGAAGTTTTCGCTGTCGTATGCTGGAGGTCCTTATCGGTTATAAGAACCGTTAGAGGAGCAAGTAGAAGTTGATATTGTTGAAGTTTCAGCGATCATACGCTGAAGGTCCTCTTCGGTTATCTGAACCGTTCGAGGGGGGGGCGGAAGTAGGCCCCTTGAGAGTCGATGAGCCATGGCGAACAAAATATTTTGGGGGCACTATAAACCCCCAGGGAGTCGATAACCCTTGGCGAACGAAATATTTTGGGGGCAGACGTAAGTCCCCAGGGAGTCGATAACCCTTCTCGAGCGAGATATTTTGGGGGCAGAGGTAAGCCCTTAGGGAGTCGATAACCCTTGGTGAATGAAATATTTTGGGGGCACTATAAACCCCCAGATTTTATGTTGACTTGAGCTAATAATTATGTGTTGAAAGAGCGATAACACCGAGAGTAAAGAAAATAACTTGCTTTATTCATTGATTGAAAAGGTGAAGCTTCGAGCCTACTTGAGGCGAAGGTAAATAAACAAGTAGGGAGCGAATCGCTCGAAATAAATAAACTTGTACTAAGTAGATGATGTAAGTGTTTCGTTCAATTATGTCGAGAGGTGAGGGGATGTATCATCCTTAAGGTATGATAGCCCCCCAGTTTAGGATGATGTGATCACGAACAATGTTATGGGCTCGATAGACTCCAAGTGTCATTGACATCATTGGAAGTATAAGGAGATTATCAATGAGATGTTGACGATTGTCGTCGGCCATCTCGTCGCCGGGTGTTGAAGTAATCATCATCTCTTTTCCTCTTGTGAGGAGGGAGGGCCGAAGCCTCTTCGATGCGCACGTGTTTCTCAGCGCGACTTAGTAACTCTTCCAGAGTGGTTGGAGGTCTTCCTGCAATAGATTCCTTGAATCTACCTTCCTTCAAGTTTTGTTGAATGATTCCAGCGAGCATGCTTCCTCCCACGTTAGGAACTTTGTGAGATGCCTCTACAAATCGTTGAATGTAGTTGCGGAGGGTCTCGCCCTCTCTCTGGGTGATAGTGAAGAGGTACGCGGGAGTCTTTGCGTACTCTTTGTTGATAGCGAAATGGTGGGTGAAGCGATCTGTTAGTTGGGAGAGAGCTTCAATCGACCCAGTGGGCAAGGAGTTAAACCAGCTCAACGCACGTTCGGAGAGTGTTGTGCGAAACATCTTGCACATTGCCGCATCAGTTGGGCCATATAGATCTGCCATGGCGTAGAACTTTTCAAGGTGCTCATGTGGGTCACCAGTTCCATCGAACTGCGGTAGATTCGAGACCTTTACCCGTTGGGGTAGTATCTCATTGATTATTGCGACAGTGAAGGGATTGTGCCTTATTGGAGGTATTGTCCTTCCACCAATGGTATTAGCTATGTGGGGAAGGTGATTTGAGCGAGATAGCTGACTGCTAATTTCAACCTCTCCACCATTGTGTGGAGGAGCTCGTTGGTGAGAGGTGTTGCCTCTTGAAGGTGAACGTGGGTCTCGTCGCTCAGTTCGTGCATCTTGGCGATGAGTAGATTGTTGCATTCGGGACCGTGGGTCCGAAGTAGAGGAGGAGACACTTATTTGGTTCTGGACTGGCGGTGGTGCCATAGGTGACTCCACATGTGGAGCAGGTGCTGGTATCGCGTTGGGAGCATTTGCTCCCATCGTGGCGATATATTGGGTCACGGCCTCTATGGCAGCGCGAGTTGAAGCTTCTGCTATCATGCGTTGAAGCGCATCCTCGGTTATTTGAACCATTCGAGGAGCAGGGAGTGGTGGATCGGCGAGTGGTTGGTCCCGAGGGGGGATCACCTGAACCTCGCGAGGCGGATCCATGGGATGTGGAGGAGGTGGCAAGCCAGAGCCTCCACGAGATGGGAGGTCGTTAGCTGTGTCATTTTCTCTCCGAGCAGACGCCTCAGGAGGATCTTGTTGACTACGTGATCTGGTTTGCATCGTTCCCACAGACGGCGCCAAAATGATGATGCTAAAATATTTAGATCATCTGGGGTAGTGTAGAAAATGAATTGGGAGAGCAAAGCGGATCAGTAGCTTGACAACTTGATGATCCTGAGGTACCTGCGAAATGAACACACATGAACTACGCCGGGGGTTGATCCGGCGGAAACCCCTCCGACGCTCAAGTCAGATGTGCTGATAGTAGAAATAGTCCAGAGAATACTTATTGAAGTATTGCTCAGTTAATAGGACGTACCTTAAGGAATGAGTTCAAACCTTTATTTATAGCTTAGATGAGATTGTCGGGCCCAAGCCTTACTTGAAGGTGATTGGACCTCGGTGATAGTGGTCTTTGACATTGGGCTCGTGGCCCATTAGATAAAGAAATTATAGACCATTGAGTTGGCCCAATTAGGCATATCACTGCACAAGATGTTCTCAAATGAGGATTGATTTCGAGTTTGCTTATTAGGTTAATTAATGCATGCAATAGATTTTACAATAACTGCTTTCAAGATTGTTTCACGGGCCAACGTTTATGGTTTTAGATTTTCGATATTTTAATATAAGGGTTTGAATTTTCTTGGATACGTGTGTCAGTATAATTGCAATAATCCCTCAACTATGAATCTCTTATGGTGTCAAATTCAACAGAATCTTCTAGATTTTGTATATTTACAAGCAAATAGACATATCTTGTCCATAATATTCGACATAATCTAGAAAATTCCATTAAGAAGTGACAATAATTTATCCTTTAATTAATGTTCGTAAGCTATTATATTGAACTAAAACTCAGAAGAAGAAAAAGCAGAGTAAAAATCGATAGAACATAAACATAAATATTGACAATATAAAAAAGATGAATCCAATTTACTAAAAGAAAATACTCATTTATATATTTGGAGTTCCATACAACAATTGCCCATCTATATATTACAATATTTGCATCATAAAATAATAAAATCGAATTAAAAAAAAAAAAACTCAACTACCAATTATAATCTTGATCCTCATTATCTCCAAAACAAAGGTCGGAGTCGGACAAATCTTGATCCATATCAATGGTGAATCTGAACTTCTCCGTGGGTAATAATACTCTGCAACGCGGCTTTGTCCAAAACCTCTGATGGTTGACTTGGTCAACTGCAGTTACATTCTCTTGACCGCTACTTGATAGTACTACTGATTCTTTGATAATATTGATGATATCTTCTTCTTCCCTTGTCGATTTCAAGTCGCCTGTCTGAAATTCGATGACGTCATCCCGTTTCTTGATAGCACTAATGCCTCTAGATTTGCGACCACGTCTTTTCGGAACACCGTTGAGAGAATAAATACCATTATTATTAATCTTGTTGAAGGAATTCTTGGAGACCCGTTTTCTCATAACCGCCCCGTAAAAAGCCGACCCGTATAGATGATGAAAATAACCATTCTTCTTGCGGCTGTAAACCTGTACGGAATCATCCTCTGTGGCGGCGCCCATGGCAGGTTGTCTGGGAATTCTTTTTTTATTTTTTTTCTCTCTCGATATTTTTTTTACTGGATTATTTATTTAGTTTGTGAAGCAAAGACGAGTAGTATTTATAATGTCAAGTTAAGTTACTTTGTGCACAAGGTAGGGTTAATTTTAAAACACGGCGGATCAAAATATTATTTGTATACATGGAAATTTCTCATGAGCTATTATCTCAATCTTATTAGGGAATGACCGAATGAGGAAGGAAAAGCCCCAAAAGGCCCGGATTTATTACTCCCTCGATCCCATATTATATTATATATATATATATATACACACACACGTGTGTCTTTTTGGGATGTTTTTTTTATGCCAAATTATATTCTATTTTGGAGTTTCAGTAAATCATTAATTCGACTTTTATCAATTTTGTCAATTATTACTTTTAATTAGTTAATTAAAAAAAATTAATAAAATGGGTATTTTAGTATTTATTATGTTACTTTGAGTAAAATCTATGCATATTTATTAACTAGGGCAAATGGTAAATAGATCTATGACATGGACACTTAATTAAAAGAGCGATATCTAACTTTTTTGTTTTTCAAATAAATCCAGGCCATTCAAACTTATTTGCAAATAAAGAAAATCCCTTTATATATACCAAAATTAACCAATTCATTGAAACCCAATTCAACTCCAATTTCATGATTTACACCCCAATTTAGCCCAATTTCATCAATTAACCAATTTTAACCATAATTTCAATTTTGATCTGCCACCAATGGAGACCGCCGGCCGCCGCCGTTGACCGGCATTGGCTTTTTTTTTTTTTTTTGTGAAATTTTTTTTCCCAGAATTTTTTTTCCGGCCGGTCAACTGCCGTTGACCGCCGGGTCTCCGACGTTGACTTTTTTTTTTTTTTTTTATAATTATATTTTTTCTTAAAAAAATATTTTAATTAATATTACTGTCTTGGCTGCTAAATTACTGTCTCCGGCAGTTATTTAACTGTCGGAGACAGTAATTTAACTGTTAATTGACTTCTTTTTTTTTTTTTCTTCAAAAATATTTTAATTAATAATACTGTATTCGTTGCTAAATTACTGTCTCCAGCAGTTATTTAACTGTCGGAGACAGTAATTTAACTGTTAATTGACTTTTTTATTCTTAAAAAAATATTTTTAATTAATATTACTGTATTCGTTGCTAAATTACTGTCTCCAGTAGTTATTTAAACTATCGGAGACAGTAATTTAACTGTTAATTGACTTTTTTATTCTAAAAAAAATATTTTTAATTAATATTACTGTATTCGTTGCTAAATTACTGTCTCCAGCAGTTATTTAACTGTCGGAGACAGTAATTTAACTGTTAATTGATTTTTTTTATTCTTAAAAAAAAATATTTTTAATTAATATTACTGTATTCGTTGCTAAATTACTGTCTCCAGTAGTTATTTAACTGTCGGAGACAGTAATTTAACTGTTAATTGACTTCTTTTTTTTTTAATTTGTTTTTCTTAAAAAAAAATATTTTAATTAATATTACTGCATTGGCTGCTAAATTACTGTTTCCAACAGTAATTTAACCGTCCTAGACAATAATATTAACAATATTACTGTTCGGGAAAATAATATTCATAATATTACTGTCCCAAACAGTAATATTACTGTCTGAGACAGTAATTTAGTAGCCAAGACAGTAATATTAATAAAAAAAAAAAAGTCAACGCCGGAGACCGGCGGTCAAAGGTGGTTGACCGGCCGGAAAAAAATTTCAGGAAAAATAAAATTTTCAAAAAAAAAAAAAAATGTCCACGCCGGAGACCGGCGGTCAATGCTGGAATCTGACCGGAAAAAAAAACATTTTAGAAAAATAATTATTTTCTGGAAAAAAAAAATTTGGGATTAATGTGATATATTTGTTTAAATCCGGGGTCAATGTGTAGTATTAAGGAAGTTAGAGCATAATGGGTGGAATTGATAAGAATTATATTATTGGAGGGTATTTTAGACTAAATACATGGTGATGGGTTTAATTGAGAGACTATTTTTTTGTGGATCAAAATGCATTTAAGTTCCATGTGATAGACCTTTTTGCCATTCGCCCTATTAACTATCTTAATATTTGCGGAACCACAAAAAAAGACATATAACATGGGATCGAGTGAGTAAAGTAAGCACCTTACTTGGAAACTTTCACTATTTGTACACCATCTTAAGAAAAAAAAGATGTGATATTTCCACCCTCAAAATATCTTATTTCACCGGCCACCACATAAAATATATTCCCTATTTTACCCAATTTTTTTCTTCTCTTTTACGCATTTTCTGTATAAATTCATAAGTTGTCCACAACCAAATTAATTAGAATATCTACAAGAAAACTCTACCATTTTCCACAAGAATCTTTACCAAATAATCTCACTCTCTCTACATTAAGTGAACGATACCTTAGTCAGAGAAAAACACCGAAAAGTTAAAAAAAGTAGGAATTCACGTTCTTGAAGAAATAAATTTAGAGCGCTACTTGTGTTAAAAAAACCCAAATATTTTTAATACTTTTGTTTTCCGTGGATTAAAATTTTAAAATTAGGTTAATTTTCATTCAATACAGTATGCCCAAAAACTGATTCAAATTGGATGATTATTAGAATTTTGTTTTACCCATTAGGTTTCATTGCAAAAAAATAAAAAAATATAAAACTTAGAACATAGGATGATTAAGCGAATATAAGGGAGGGTTATAAATTTAAAGGGTATTTATAATATTTTATATAATTTGGTGGTGAATTAAGATAATTTGGAAGTGAAAATAGCACCACTAAAAAACGGTAAATATTTCTTAACACCCCTGTGGTTACAAAGTTTGCAGATGACCCCTTTTGTGGTCGCAATATCAACATATTAACTAACCCTTTGCGGTTAATATGGCTAGCGTCCGTTAGTTTATTCCAATTCGATGATTTACGATAAATAGTTGTCGAAATTAAACTTGTCAATTTTTTCAAAAAAATGCAATTTTCTTTTAGGAGTAAAAAAGAAAAAAAATAGTACAATATACTAATTGATTCTAATTAATTTTTGGGGGAAAATAAAAAATAT
The DNA here is from genome assembly GCF_000504015.1 of Erythranthe guttata. The sequence continues at coordinate 935,333 of NW_012194840.1, forward strand.
ACAAAAAATGTAGTTTTATTTTAAAAGGATAAAAACACAAAAACTAAGACAATATACCTAAAAATACATTTTCCAATACACTACAAAAAAACGGGTCATTACAAATAAGCCCATCAATGGGTACTTATTTATAAAGAGATCCAGACAAAAAACTCATTTACCAATAAGTCCACACATGGTCCAGATTTTTGTAAAGGACTAAAATAACACCTCATACTTTAATATGCTCCAATTTCATCCTTAACTTTATTTAACCTCAATTTGACCCCAAAATTCACAAATTATTCAATTTTGACCCAAAACCTTTTTTTTTCCGCCGGAATCCGGCGTTGACTTTTTCGATTTTTTTTTCCTTTTCTTTTTTTCTGTAACTTTTTTTTTTCGTTTAAACAACAATATTGCTGTGATTGACAGTAATATTAACTATATTACTGTTAAACACAGTAAAATTAACTAAACTACAGTTTTACAGAGTAATATTGCTATATTAATCTCTAGCACAATAATATTAACACAACGAAACTCATTATTATTGTGTAATAGAGAAATATTACTATGTTGACCGTTCAACAAATGTAAACATAATAAAAAGCCAAAAGAATTAATATTACTGTGAGTGACAGTAATATTACTATAACAACAGTAATATTACCGTCAACCACAGTAATATTACAATAATAGACAGTAATATTATTACGTTACTCCGTGAATAACTCAAACAAACAAAAAAATCCAAACAAAATAATAATATTGATGTGGTTGACATCAATATTACTATAACAACAATAATATTACCGTCAACCACATTAATATTATTGTGTTTACAGTAATATTACAATAATAGACAGTATTATTACGTTACTCCGTGAATAACTCAAACATAACAAAAAACCCCAAAAAAAATAATATTGATGTTGTTGACAGTAAAGTTTTTGAAAGAAAAAAGTCAAAATTGGATTTTTGTGGTTAAAATTGGATTTTTGTGGACAAAATTGATTAAATTGGGGTTACAATTAAGAATTGGGTATAAATGGTTGGGGGTAATATTGGCATATACATGAATGTTTCCTTTATTTATAATAAATATTAAAGAGATGGACTTATTGGTGAAAGAGATATAACCCCTAAACCTAGAATAATAAAGATGCTTGGTTGGGGATTTATGTACAAAAACCCCTAAAAAAATCCAAAAATATGTTTTTATACTTTTGTTCATAAAAAACAATAAAAAAATTACACAACTATAATTGTTTTGGTTTTTTTTTTTCTTTCTGATGAAAACACGTGTCACCGGTGACGATAATTTTGGTGCATCCAACGTTGTGGAAGAAGGTGGTGGTGGGGCATCTGACGAAGCAGAAAGAGATGGTAGTGAGGCATCCGACGAAGTAGGAGTAGATGGTGGTGGGGTATTAGATGGGGGAGGAGGAAATGGAGCGGCCGGTGAGGTGGACTCATCGAACAATCTGGCGATGTCATGTAGCGTCCCAACTTCATGGAATGAGCATCGGTTAAGTTAAGCCCCCGTACCTTGCCAAATGTACCATTCACCATCTGCAGAATCACAACAACAGTTTCACTATCATGCCCCCGCACTAGATGAGCTTCTTGTGTTCCAGTGGGGTCGAGGTGGATGCGGTCGGATAATAGGGCCCGTACCGAGCTTGTAGCATGGATGATATGGCTCGAGGTTATCCATGCAAAACACCATTCTACTGAACCACGTCCAGTTGGGTATTGGGAACCGGCAGTCTTAGTATTAGTCTTAGTATTCAGTCATAATATTAGTAATAATATGAGTATTGGTATTAGTATCTTTTAGTTCGTTGATTGTTTAGATCAATTCATTTTGATATTCGAATTGATCCCCGTGCATCGCACGGGTAAAGTACTAGTATTATGTTATTATGGTTTATCTTGCCTTCTAGGCATGTGTTTTATTGGATCATCGAAAGTCCAATAATATAACAAAATTTCAGTATATTATCGGTTAATTTTATCTTGGCAACCAAATAAGGCCTTAGTTAATTATTTTGTCCTCTCCTGAGATTAAATGTAATTACATAGGCAATGTTTGGAACTATGTAGCACGGACACAAAACGGTAATACAGAAAAACGATGATAAAAGACACGGGGAAACGGCATATCCCAAAATGGGGATACAGAAGTTTGGAGGATTAGTTTAAATATTAAAAGTATAGCGGTTTATTTATAAATATAGCCTATATGAACATATATAAGTTTTATATATACATACATATACTTCAGGGTGACCAGAGAGGGGTATGTCAAAATATTTTCAAAATGAAGGGAGTTCTATATAATTCGTAAACGAGGGGTCTGCAAAATAATCCCATAAAATAATACTTAAGCCAAATAAAATTCACAATTATTAACTAACAAAACTAACTTTATCCACTTTTCACAATACACAAAACCCCAATCTCACAGAGTTATCCCCCAAAACCCCACAAAAAATGCAGTCTCTCCAAACCCTCTCCTTCTTCACAACCCTCCTCCCCCTTCCATCAAAACCCCTCCTTAAACCCTCAATTCCACACCTCAAATCCAATTTCCCGACGAAATCAGCCACCACAGCTCCCCCACTCCGCTTCCTCGTCCGCGCCTACTCCTCCGACGAGTTCCCCGTCGGCGACGACGACGCATTCCTCGCCTCATTCGGCCCGAAGGAGAAAGAATCCGAAGAGGAAGCCCGGAGAAGGAACTGGGTCGAAAGGGGGTGGGCCCCATGGGAGGAAATCCTCACCCCCGAAGCCGATTTCGCCCGGAAGTCACTCAACGAGGGTGAAGAGGTGCCGCTTCAATCCCCCGAGGCAATCGAGGCTTTCAAAATGCTAACTCCAAAGTACCGCAGAGAGAAAATCAAGGAAATGGGCCTCACTGAAGACGAGTACTACGCGAAGCAGTTCGAGATTAAGGGAGAAATTCCCGACCCGATCGAGACTCTGTGGAGTGGGCCGTTGGTTTTGGGGCTTGTGCCCCCCAGGGATTGGCCCCCCAGGGGGTGGGAGGTGGATAAGGAGGAGCTCGAGTTCATTCGTGGGGCCCACAAGCTGCATTCGGCTGTGAGGTTGGATTACGAGAAGGTGGAGGAGAGTGTGAAGGAGGCCAAGGATACGGGCGATATGTGCTTCGATAGGTATAAGGTTTTCTTGAAACAGTATCATGAGTGGGTCGAGGCGAATAGGGATCGGTTGGAGGAGGAATCGTACAAGGTTATTTTCTCGACTATCGTGATTTTTGTGGAGTATTCTAGTTGTTTTTTAGTGAAAATATGGAATTTAATTGGTTTATTGCATTAGCTGCGTAGATACGTGTTTCAGTTATTGAATAAATTAATGATCTTTAAGACTTTTTCTTTCTCGTTTAATGTTAGAAAACATTGATCGTAATTGATTGAAGAACTAGAATTTTCAAAGAGTGATTTTTAGCATCGTTTTTGAGTCTTTAAACACTCTCTCCCGTGTGTACGAATGAGGAAGAAAGTTTCTTTATTAAGTTTCGTATAGGAAACTTAAAAGAGGGGTTTGTTACATGTGCAGCTTGACCAAGATTATTATCCCGGCAGGCGGAAAAGGGGGAAAGATTATAACGAGGAAATGGTAAGAGGAGTTTTCTCCGCTGATATTTAGGTTGACGTATCCCGTTTTCTTGAATACAATTTGCGCGATAAAACTGACTCCTCAATTTTTTTCGATTTTTTTTGGGTCCTGCAGTATGAGCTTCCATTCTATTACCCAGGACAAGTAAGTAAACTCTTCCGAGTTCTCCCATTCGTTTTGTTTGTTTTTCCGTTTAACTGAAATTGTACCATGTTTGCTTATAATTCGGCGACATTTATATGATGCAAACAAATAGTTTGAATTATGTTATAGGCCGGCTCGTATATATTCTTTTTGCTCGTTTTTTCTAAGATGCTTTTGAACTAAGCTAATTGTCTAAAACCCCCTGTCCACACATAGTTAAAATGTAAGAACTGTTAAAATTTATGTAACGTACGAAAAAAAGAATGCGTAGTATTTGGACACCAACTAATTTCTGTTGTGAATGTGACGATGTCCACTTTGATTTTCTATATTTAAAAATTGATGAAAATCCTTTTGTTTTAAACCTGTCTAGGAATGAAATATCAGTAACGGGAATTATCTTTTTTTTTTTTTTTTTTTTTTTCAGATTTGTGCAGGTAAAGTAACAGCTGTACATCTTTATCAAGGAGCATTCGTCGACATTGGAGGTGTCCATGATGGGTACACCTTATCACCTTTTGCCGTTTTTTTTTCAAACTAAAGCTACATTTTAAATTTACGAATAATTTTTCTTCCGCGTCTGCTTCTATACAATTTGTTATTATCACTATATAAAAAAATGATTTTAATGTGGTTTACCGCATTTCAGGTGGGTCCCGATCAAGCGCAATGACTGGTATTGGCTCCGACATCACATCAAAGTCGGTATGCACGTCATGGTTGAAATCTTAGTAAGTCGTGCCTTACTGTAATCTTTTTTGTTTAAATATATTCATTCCCATTAATCTCGTTCGGCCTCGTCCTTTTTTTGCTTATTGCACTTTCTTGCCCGATTCAGAATTTAACTACTCTCCATTTTCAGGCAAAACGAGATCCTTACCGCTTTCGATTTCCTTTAGAGCTACGATTTGTCCAACCCAATATAGACCACCTAATGTAATATTTCTCTTTCTTTATGTAAATCTGTAAAAGTCTGCGTGTAGTAGAATCACCGTCTAATTATGCTCGTTGATTTCTTACATTTTGATGCCGTGATTGCAGCTTCAATACGTTTGATTTTCCACCAATATTCCATCGTGACGAAGATACGAATCCAGATGAATTACGTGTGAGCTATTATTATTCCTTCTCTATTTGATTAAGCATATTAATCGTACATTTCTATCGGCTCGTATTTTTTTTGCGCAGAGAGAAACATGAGATTTTATATTTTGAAGTCTCCTTATAATCTTGAAGTATGCTTTATGTTTTTATATTTACGTGTTTTATTAATTTTATTATTAATTTTTTTTTTGCAGCGTGATTGTGGAAGACCTCCGATTCCTAGAAAAGATCCTGGAATCAAATGGGAGGAGGAACCTTTACTATCAGATCACCCGTATGTCGATAAGGTATTCTCATATGTGGATTTTTAAATAATTTTTAAAATCAGGAAAAATATAATTGAAATAGTTATATCTTAACAAGGGAATAAGTTTTCCGAATATAGATTCAAATCTACGTTACTAAGTCTTGTTGTATCTGTGCTTGTATGCAGCTGTGGCAAATACATAATGCTGAACAAATGATAATGGATGACATGGTGGCCAATCCCGATAAATATAAAGGCAAGAAGTTATCGGAATTGACCGACGAAGAAGAATTTGACGACGATAACAGCGTCGAGTATGGAAAAGCGTATTATAAGAAATCACTACTTAACAAAATGATTGTGGTAATGTTTTTTTTTTCTTTTTCTTTTTTTGGTTGTGTGTATGTGTGCGGTGCCTTTAATCATTGATGTGACATTTGCTCGTTTTCTCGATGGCAGAAAATAAGGTTAAAAGAACTCGATTTGGAAGCTGCATTTGCTGAGCGTGAGGTTTGTTTTTCGTGACTATTTAGTATTTACTATAATTTGCATTTTGTTTGATGTTCGTTTCTGCTTTTTTTGTTTCAGCACCACCGTAAACTAAGTAAAGAAGCTGAAGAAAGAGGAGAGAAATACAAAATCACAATGTTCAAGCGAAATGAGGAAATGGATGAATACGACCTTATCCATTGGCGGCGATCGTTTGAAGAAAGAGAAGCTCTTCTTCGAGATATTAGCTGGTACGTTTTATTTACGCACTCAAATTTTTTTAATGACCCCAACCATGTTTTTGAGTGGAAATCGGACGGATCATATCTGAATAAGCACTTTCAGAAAAACTCCGATTTTTTTTCGAGAGTGAAAAACTAATTCCGATTCTGTTCCAAAAAACGAAAACAAGAAGTAGCGAAAAATCAGAATTTTGGAATTTGGGATGAAAAAGCTTGTTCCAAATTCAGAAATTTCGAGATCGAAATCGGCGGTATTCGAAAAATTTCAATTTTTTCGTCGCCTTAAATGCAAATACATAACACAATATGGATATGATACATGTAGATTTCGGGGAAAAATGGAATTCTCGGAATTATTTTCTAAAATTGAAATCCGAATCTCATATTTATTCCTATTTTATTCCAATCCAAAATAATATAGGAAAAAATGGAAATCGGAATTTCATAATGAAAATTACATTTCCATATCAGAAAAATTTGGATTAAAATTAGAATTTCGTTCCAATTTCCACCTCTAATCCTGTTGGATAATTCGCGGCAAATTTTATTTTTTGTTTTAAATAAATTTGCAGCCGTCAAACGCTGGGACTTCCACTGGAAGAGCCAGGTAGGTACGTGGACCCCAACTTCTTTGGAAAAGACCAATATGACCCTGACAGTCCGTTGTACCGTTACGACTATTGGGGCGAGCCGAAGAATTCGGAGAAAAGCAGACAAGAACGCATGACAGATGCACACAACAAATCCATAGTCGGTAAGGGTACTGTTTGGTACGAAATGTCTTACGAAGAAGCAATCAAGCAGCAAATGGAGAGGGAGAAACTTGGAATTAAACCGAAAGTATATGATGACGAGGATTCAGACAAAGACGACGATGATGATGACAGTGACGATGACGACTTTGATTACAGTATTTTGGGATCTCCAAGTGCCGAACTAGTGGCCAGTCAGCCTCATGTTAACGGCACTGAATCTTCGAGATTGTCCGATGAAGGAATTTTCGAGGATTAGTTTTAGACAAAATATATATATGAGAATTTTTGTGTAGAGGGAAAAACATTTTTGTAGTGTATGTATCACACACTAATCACCTTATTTAACAATATATTAAAACTATATATTTGCTTTTTTATTTATGTTCATTTAAATCCCTGATTCCCCTTTCTCAAATTCTTAATTCGTAACAATATATTTACACATGTATCCAAGAAAATTCGAACCCGTATATTAAAATATCGAGAGTCTAAAACCATAAACGTTGGCCCGTGAAACAATCTTGAAAGCAGTTATTGTACATACATAAAATTTAGGCAGAATCTATTGCATGAATTAATTAACCTAATAAGCAAACTCGAAATCAATCCTCATTGAACCAAGGGTGATTGAGAGCAGCTTGTGCAGTAATTCTCTGACTGGGGTAGAACGCCAAAAGCTTCTCGACTAGGTCAACTCCTAAATCGCCGGGGTGTGGAGATCCTTTGACTAATTTAGCAATCGTAAACTTTAGACTCAACGATGCTGATATCGACTTCATTAGATTCTTTATTTTTATCAACTGATCAATTTCACTATCCCCTTTGAATAGAGCATCCTTTATAAAAAGTTCGGCCATAATACAACCCACCGACCACATATCCACTGCACACCAATAATAATTGTTGTCCTCCGATCCAACAAGCAATTCCGGTGCTTTGTACCATAGAGTTCCCACGCGCGGGGTATAACATCCTCCTTGTTTGTCGTAAGACGTTGTTGTTCTAGACAAACCAAAGTCGCATATCTTCGCTTGATCGTAACCATACACGCTGGTGGATATTAGTATATTCGACGGCTTCAAATCCCGATGCATCAACCCGTTATCGTGCAGATACCGCACCCCCTCGAGTATTTGTTTCATCACTATTTTGGCTTCACGTATAGTTTTGAAACAAGTGTCGCCCGAGATGAATTTCTTGAGGTCTTTCTCAATGTACTGCATCACGACAAGGACGTTGTTGGATTTGTCGACATAGAATCCGTTGTAACCGACGATCGAGGGGTGTGGAGGAAGCGATTGCAGGATGTTGATCTCTCTGATTGTTGATTTCGTGAAACCGTCGAACTCGTGCTTGATTGCGACAAATCTGCCGGTGTTCTTGTCGCAAGCCCTGTACACCTTGCCGTAAGCACCTCGGCTGATCACATTGATCAACACGTACCGCGATTCCATATCCATCTCCGATTCCATAATCAAACAGATTGATCAAGAAATCAATAAATATTGCTAGAAGAAGAAAAAAAAAATTGTATGATCTGTAAAAATAATATTGATGCGTGAAAGGGTTTGTATGGTGGGTTTAGAGATATTTATATATGGTTTCATATAATGGTAAATTAATATTCTTGATATATAAAATTAAACGGTTATGCAGGAACCCCAATTATGCAGGAGTCAGCTGAAATACAATATTCCTATCTAGATTATTATAACGAGATCGTGTATGATAGGAGCGTGTACTTATATATGCATGATAATATATAGCACTGATAATTGATAAGTAGATAATGATATATCTATCTGCTTATCAATGTCTAGAATAAATCTGGATTATTAATGGCTTTCTTAAGAAAGTTCAGGGCCAACAACAACTTCTTCATTTGATTTAGGGCAAAGTACAGTTTACACCCCTAAACTATAGGGTTGTACCAGTTTGCCCCCTGAACTAGGAAACGTCTCAAATACCCCTCGAGTTTATGGTCAACCATTAAATTATTAACATCTTTAATTTAAATGTGCAATTACTTCTTTGTCCTTGGGGGTTTGTTGTAAGAAACTTAATAATTATATAATTAATACGTGATGTATTTGTCGGTTTTGTTATAAATTTGTGATTGAAGTGAATTTATGGTTTACATGATTTTCTTAATTGTGTTTAACTTTTGGATTCAATATGTTTGTTAATTGTCCTTTTGTTTATGCCCTTCATTAAATGCATAACTTTTGGGGTGATTTTTGTGCATCATATGATGTCTTGTAACATGAAGAATAAGAATTTTGTGTATTTGAGTTGTTACTCGACATTATAATAAATCCACTTTCCCCCCTTGTACTTTAGCTCAATATCACTTTGCCTCCTTCCACTCTCAATTGCATCGATTTGCCCCATTGTACTCTGGTTTGATATCACTTTACATCATTCTACTCTCAATTGCATCGATTTGCCCCATTGTACTCTGGATTGATATCACTTTACCTCATTCTACTCTCAATTGCATTGATTTGTCCCTTTGTACTTTGACTCGATATCACTTAACCCCTTCTACTCTCAAATTCATCAATTTGCCCTCCCGTACTTGAAAAATTGTCTCAATGTGGCTCTCGCCATTAGTTTTCACACCTTTGATATTTACTCCGTTTGATCTAAGTTTGAAAATTACAAAAAAACCACCCTCCACAGTTTAAATAATTATTAAAAAAAATTAAAAAAATAAAAATAAATTGTGGCTGGCGTCGTGGACTATGTTTTCTTATTGTCTTGAATTTTTATTTTTTGTTTTTTTTATTTTTTTTATTTTTTTATTTATTTTTTTAATAATTATTTAAACTGGGAGGGGTGACGTTTTAGTAATTTTCAGACTTAGATCAAACGGTGTTAAGGTCAAAGGTCTGAAAACTAACGGCAAGGGTCACATTGAGACAATTTTTCAAGTACATGGAGACAAATCGATGCCATTGAGAGTAGAAGAGGGTAAAGTGATATCGAGCCAAAGTACAAGGGGCAAATCGATGCAATTGAGAGTAGAAGGGAGTAAAGTGATATCGAGCCAGAGTACAAAAGGGCAAATCGACCCAATTAAGAGTAGAAGGGGTAAAGTGATATCGAGCCAAAGTACAAGCGGGGAAAGTGGAATTTACCCTAGTAATTATCTTGTGTAGTGATGTATTATTTCAGAACTGAATAAAATCAAAGCATTTGAAAACTGGAAGTGTTGATTTCGTCTAGTTCTCCAAATAAGTGTAGTTCAATATCAATATATTCGAAAGATGATAAATCACATTCGACCGGTGCTTGTGTTTCAGTTTAAAACGAGAGTTTTTACAAAAGTTTGGAAAAATCAGTAAAGGACACCAGTACAAAGCAAAAGACAGCCCGAACTGATTCGGTTCCGTTCTCTATAGATTTCAAACAAAACTTCCTCGTTTTTCCGAAGTTTAAGTTGCTCACCAAAATCATACCTGGATTTGCGTTCATCGCCTAATTGCCTAACTTGGCATGTTTCTTCTCTTCCACTCGAGTGACATGGACTCCAACTACCACAACTGCTTGTCGAACGATCACTCCGGTTGTTTAAGGAAACCATACCCTGCATAAAATATCGGAAATTCAAGAAAATCTAGACATGAGATAACTTTTACGCATAAATATATTCAAAGGCTTATAAGGTAAGAATAGAAGTTAACCTTTTCCGAGTCCCACTGTAGAGTTTTTGGCGTGACGAGGGTGTGTGCCTTTATAATACTTGAGAGAGAACCACATTGACCAGTCTCCAACTGCAACCAAGGCAAACTAACTCCGTCCATTTCACCATAATTGTAAGAAATAGGCCCGGTGGGGCTCTTGTACGTTTCACCTACTTTTATAGTTGCTCCTAATATTGAACTTCCATCGCTTCTTTCTCCGTCAAAGGAAGATATGTCAGTATCTTCGACATTAGAAATGAAGTCCTCCAAGTATTTCTCTGCCTCCTCGGTCAATCTTTTCGACGCCCTATGTTTGTCGCGACTTTTCTGTAACATCGAAAAATCGAGAGTTAAATTACTATAAAGTATACGTTAAATTTAAAGGCAGAAGCGAACTTGTATTTTGGTCACAGTTTTTGAGGAAGGGAAGGCACCTTTCTTGCATGCGATGACTTCTCTGTTAGAGCTGAAGTTCTTGAAGAAGGAAGTTCTTTGACCATTATAGAGACTTCTCGTTCTCGTTGCTCCTCAATCAACATCTCAGTGAGAAGGTCGTGTTTGCGCCTTTCCAACTATAAATATGAGATATTTCCATCACGTTTAGGATTATGAATATGAATCTTAGGATACAAGGTTAACAGAGGTTTTGGACACTAATTCTATAGGGTTCAATGAAATTACCAAATTCATACTAGCTTAAGTCTATAACTAACCGGAATAAAAATCCTTCGTAAGTTGGCAATACTCTTGCGAAATCTATGTAAAACCAAGAATAATTTAATAGTGTGGTGTGATCGAAAATTTTGTGAATCAATTGACTCCTTCAATGAAATATCACCAGTGAACTGTCAATTGGATTTTCATATAGGGAGTTCATCCAAACATTATTTACATTGTCCTGCAGAGGTAAGATTTCATGTAAGAAAGCACACACAAAAAAAAAAAACCCACCTGTTCCAACTTTTCGGAATAACTTTTTCTGATTTTAGAAAAATCCTCAGAATTATCTGACTGCAACCGGTGACCTCTAGTTAAAGCTGTCTGTTGTCTTCCCAATGACTGCATTCAAGAATAAGTTGTTAACATATCAAGCAAGTCCGTAATTTCTTTTTTTTTCATCAACAAACGTGCAATGTATCCCACCATCAAGACAATCTAACAAATAGAACTATAATTGTTTCCGTTTAGACGAACTTGTTTACATTCTGTTTGGATCTCTTCAACAGCATATCTGAGTTTGTTTCGCATTACTTTGTATAAACCACAATTTGTACAGTTTAAGTAGGGTTCTCGGCCTCAAAAGCCGATAAGTATGTGCAGGGCAGTTAAATGTGTTTAGGAATTGCCTCCCAATGACAGAAGCAAATATATATGCGTTAAATAAATAAATGGCAAATACACAAATTATAGACAAAGTCTTACAGAGTAGTCATCAGGTAACAAATGGAGATCTTTATGGCTCTGAGTTCTTCCCAGACGTCGGTTGCTTAAAGCTGTTTCCTTCGGCATTTGGCCTTTCCCACTAACGGGAGCCTTCAAATTAGCACATCCGCTCGAATTCCGAAAATGATCAGCCTCGTTCTGTAAATAAAATGTAAAACAAAATATTATATTCTCGTTCACATATATGCAGTAATTAACTTCGCGGAATGGATCTTCTGCATCTTCACTCACTTTCTAAAATGTAAACCTTCTCTCCATAAGTACTCTCTCACTAAAAATCATGCAATCATTACAAATCCGCAACCACTACTTCCAATGGCTAAAAATAAAGATGCGGAACCTTTTAATTAATCGAACATCACATAATATACGAGATCAAGCTACAGCCTACATATTGTTCATCAAGTTGCAAAAATATACGATTCTCGAAGATATTTCACAATGACAAATTTCCAGTTCAACACTATATTGTATAAATTGTGCAAGGGGAAAAAAAACAAATGTCAAAAATCAAAAGTCACCTCTGAGTCGCTAAGCTGAGAGCGAGCCGCCACCGAAAGCGACCTCCGCCTCCTTGAACCACCAGTATCATACGAACTGACATTTTTAGCCCCGGGGGCAGAGCCGCTAGTAGAAACAACCTCTCCACGCGGCCTGGACACAGACCGGCCCCTCCTCTGAGACGAAGCTGTATCACTGGCCCACCGCCCGATCTGCCCCGGACGCGAAACCGACCGCCCCTCTCGCTCCTTCCTCTCGACTCTCCCCTTGTTGTCCTCGTTCTCGTTCCTCGAGAAAAACTCGAGCGCCAGATCATCTAAGCTAATCTCCGGAAACTGCGGCGGCGGCGGCGTAGGGTTACGGTACTCTTCCGTCGGCTCGGGATCGATCGACCTGGGGGAGAATCGGCTGACACTCCTTGAGCGGCGGAGGGAGCGGCTGGAATCCTCGGAGCTGGAGCCGCCGACTGAAGCTCTCTTGGTCGTTGATTTGAATGCCGATGTCGCCATCGTTGATTGAAAATTGTGATAATTAATTAATTCACAGGAAAACTCATCAATCAGCTGAACGGATATGCAGAAACTGATCTGAATGTAGAGTTAGGGTTTAGGAGTGATCAATTTGTTGAATTTGGAGCAGTGGTGTAGAGAGAGAGAGAGAGAATTGGTTTTACTGTTTCAGGATTTAGAGAGAGAAAGCTTGTGTTGTGGATGGATCGGAAATGGAGGCAATATTTGAAATTGAGAAATTCGATTGTCTGATCTGACGGATATACCCCCGCATTATAGATTAAAAAATAAAATGCGTAATTTCGTGATCTGGCACCTCAATTTGAACATTTTGTACGAGTCAAATGAATCTACTTTAATTTGAATAAGGTAATTATTTGATTGGGCCAAATAAATAAATAATTCAAATCTTTAATGGTATAAATAATATAATACTAATTTCTTTTATCGAAACATGTGTTGATAACAGTAGGGTTAAATAGGGATAATTACAGTTTTCACCCCTTAAATTTACAATGATTTCACATTTGATATGTTCATAAAAAACATATTTGGTCCCTAATGGTTCAAACATTCAACACTTTTAAGTTTTTTCCGTCAATTTTTCGTTAGTACTGACGGAATCAAGAATGTACCAAATACCGTCTTAACTTACGGACTAACGATAAATTGGCGGAAATGGATCAAAAAAAAGAGTTGGATAACAAAACGAAAAGGAAAAAAATAGACTCGATACTCCCCTCTTCATTGCATGAAAAACGATGACCAAAGTAAAGGCGAGGATGGGACCCTTACAACATTAGGCATTGAGTCCAAATCCATTTGGTCACTTTATAGACATACCCCGAACTGGGGCACAGTTTTGCAAAGGTCCAAAATTGGCGCGATGTAATAGCATATGTATTATTGATCGACCAGTAGTGTACCGTATGGTATTTTATTTTTTTATTGCATATTGGGTTGTTTTTTTATTTTTGGAAATGGGTATTTCACTATTTTGGTATTTTGCGCCATAGATGACTTGGTAGTCCTGGCATTTCTTTAAAACTAATGGTCATTCATTTTTTAAGGACTCGTTTGATGCAAATTGGTACTATAAAATCATCTTTGATAAGTTATATGAATATCACACTCTTTGTACATTACACCCTTAAGTACGATATGTTTCTGCCATATAGTTGTTCCTAACTCCAACTCATTTTATTCAAAGGCATTGGGTATACGGTCTTCTTCTGACGCATATACACCGCGTGGACGCTCATGTGTATGCGACTCGTTCGCTCACCTATGCGCTTCCCTTTAGTGATATACAAAACCTAAAACCTAAAACCTAAAACTCTAAGCATTAAACTTGATACCATATTGGCTCATATTGACACGGATAATTATATTATTTATTCCAAACCAATACAAACATGCTTGAGGGTCATTTAGAGGTTAATTTTTAGTTAAATTAAATAAAAAACAAATAAATTTGAATGTTGACTGTCGTGCTATATTGGATTCAATAGTTACGTATACATACGGTGACAAGAATGTAGTGTCCTATGCCTAGCGTACGTATACAGTCAAAGCACACCCGACGTTTTCCCTAAAGGTGCACAACGTATGGGTTGCATTTGCCCCATGTGCCTAACATTTGTTATTCTTGAATGATCAAATATGGCCCCGTTAGGGGTCCATAGGTCACATTGGGTGTCAAAAGTAATATGGTATCCATCGAATCATGTGTTTTATTGAGAACCTTCATTTCCATCTACAAATATCACTAGTACATCAACAACTTCTACTCAGTATTGGTGAATCATTAAAGTTGATACTGGATTGGCTCATATTGACACGGATAATTATATTAGTTGTTCCAAAACCAATATAAAAAATGGTTGAGGGCTATTTAGATGTTAATTGTTAGTTAAATTAAATAAAAAATAAATAAATTTGGATGTTGACTGCTGTGGTATATTGGATTCAATAGTTACGTGTACAGACGGGGGCATGAACGTATTGTCCTATGCCTAGCGTATGTATACAGTCTAGGATACCCGGTGTTTTCCCTAATGGTGCACAACGTATGGGTTGAATATGCCCCCTACAACTTACATTTGTTATTCTTAAATGATCAAATATGTCCCCATTAGGCGTCCATGGGTCACGTTGTGTGTCAAAAGTAATATCATGTCAACTGAATCATGTGTTCTATTGATCGAACCTTCACTTATTGGCTCATATTGACACAAATAATAATATTATTTGTTGGAGCGCAAGTCATAGTGAAGCTCTTGCCCCAACAGTTCAAGGCATTTCGGAGCATGCATAAAGGCCAAGCGCGAAGGTATGAAGGACCATTCCCGGTGATCATCAAAGTCGGTAAAGTCTCTTATCGCCTAGAACTTCCAAGTTCTTTGAAGATTCACCTGGTCTTCCATGTGAGCATGTTAAAACCTTATCACGAAGATAAGGAAGACCCAAGCCCAGGAGAGTCACATCGAGGAGTCGAGGAAGTGCTCGGCAGACAAGTGAAGCGACATATTGGGGTGTTCCACCAAGTACACAATACCTCATCAAACAGAAGGGACTACCCGAGTCCGAGTCAACGTTGGAGACTAGGGAAGACTTGTGGCAATTTTAAGATCGTCTCCACTTGTTCGAGGCAACGAGGACGTCGCCGGATTAGGCGGGGAGGATGTCACGACCTGCCAGCTTTTGCCCAACCCTTTGCCAGTTTCCCTTGGGTTGGATAGGTTAAAGAAGTTGAAAAATGGTTAGGCCTAAGTTGGCCCAAATATAAATAGACTTGGTAGAGATCCTTAGAGGATTCTAGAAAACTTTCTAGAACCGTCTCTTTGTAGATATTTTGTAGGAATTATTTGGAGTGTTCTAGTGAACAACTCCTAGCCCTTAGATCAAATAGATTTCAACCATCCATCACGGAGGTGGCCTAGTATAAAGAGGAGTAGGGACTTTACTTGTAAAGCATCCAAGCAATTGTAAGCACTCAAGCAATACGAGTACTTTCGTATAAAGTTCTCGTATCTTCTTAAGTTTTTTGTTCGTTTTCCATCATTTAATATTCGCAACACATTTAGGGAGGCTGACTTAGCTATCGCGAGGGGCAAAAAGGAACTAAAGTTGCACGGTTCGTTGTTAAGAAAACAAGTCCGTAACAACACGCGTGATATCGCCTATGAGACGATTAAAGGTATAATCGATGTCGTCAAAGAGAAGTGTAGTATGAAAACCGGAAGGCTGATGTTTGTGCATTTGGTATATGGCATTTATGTGTTGAGATTGACTGTATGGAATACTTAAAGGTATGCAATATGAGATGATTTCGATTAAAGTTATAATTGTTAAATTACAAGACTAATGCATTTACTTTCTATGCAATAGAGCCTGGAAAATCATCTGCATCGGCTCCTATTCCTGCACAAACAAGACAGTAGTCTCTGTTTTTAGTAGTTATATGTGATAGATTTACTTTCTATGCAATAGAGCCTGGAAAATCATATGCATTGGCTCCTTTTTAGTAGTTATATGTGATAGATCTGCTTAGAAGTTGTGTGTGATGGATGTTCATGTTGGAGTAGGTGACCAACAAGCCAACTTGTGGCTGTGGTCTTTCCTTTTATCTTGTAATAAAACAATCGTTTTTCGTTCGTAATAATAAAATATTTCATTTGGCGTTCTATATCTCTTATCCCATGCAAGCAACATAGATATAGTCCTAACGAGTTACTCTATTACTGTGAGTTGGTCTAGTAGAATCGTGAGATAACTCAGCAATGTAATGTAACTGTTAAACCTTGTTCCTAGTCGATGGGTTACGCCAATAATGAGGATACCGGCCTTTCCCTTTTGAGACTAGCACTTAGTGTATGTGTACTGCGTCTCATCAGTCCTCGGTGTTGTGACATCGGCATACTTGAGTGGGTGCTCATACTAGATGAGTTCACTGAACTCCCTCGCCCTAGAAATCTATAAGTGGTTCTCATTCATCGAGTAATAGGTTTCTAAGATATAGTTGTACACCATTAGTCCTTAAGACCCAGACATCACCGTGACTTCACTAGAGGACCGATTGTATCGTGACCTGTCCCTGAGTCCCACAGCGGACCACTCCAAGGGCCAACGTTCGTGCAATTCAAAATCTAGTGTGAAGTCTATGCATTGTAGTAGGGGATTCGAGCGCTTGAGTAGTCATGGATGTCCTGTGTGTTCTGACGGTTTATAATCCAAGGAATCTCTGGCCAGAGTTGATAGTGGGGTGATTAGGGAAATGTGTTTCCCTAAGTCGCACACGAACGAATTTAGAATACCTAGAACGTTCGCACGGTTATTGAACTTTATAAGAGGTCTCGGTGAACCAATGCCTATAGTTCAATCGGTACATGTGCTGCGAAGGGATCGTACTGTACGCTAACTATATCATAAGGTTCTTGCAGGCACTTCACTTGTATCTAGGGAATCATGATGCGTAGTTGCTAGACGCCAATCTTGATTCGTTGGGCACCGATTTGATCGGGGATTAGGTAAAATGAGTTTTACTCTAATCAGGACTCTTGGGAGGAGTTCGTATAAGAACAATGTGTTGTTCGAATCACAAAGAGTTGTGAGCCCACGGCTAGCATACACCTGAACCATTGAGGGTCACACTTCTCGTGTAATACGGATCCTTGATAACAATGAGCATAGGTTAATATGTTAATCTTTGCGAAGTTGGAGGTCAATATGATTGAGTCCAAGATTCGTGATTGTGGATTACGAGTCGGAATAAACGTAGAGAAAGAGACATGCGGAAATTAGTGAACTTTCTAAATTGGGAAGTTTCCCGATTTAGCAGGTCCACTGAAGTGGAAGTTTCCAATTTTGGAAATTGGAAATTTCGAAGAGGCACTCGTATCGACGAGGACTTTGAGCTCGTCACAAATATAATTTTTTTATAATTTTGTGAATGATCGTTTGTTAGAAACGAGGCCGACGAGGGATTGGGCTTAATGCATCAGTGGGTCAAGCCCAATGACTTAAACCCACAAGGGTTGAGAACGCTAGTATAAATAGACCTCAAACAAGAGTTTGAGATCAGATTTTTTACTCCAAAAACCCTAGCCGTCAAACCCTAGCCGCCCAAGCCTCTCGGGCGCCGCTGCCCCGCCGCACCGGCGCCGTCCGCCGACCGAAAACCGCCGGTTTTTCCCTCTTCTTTCTCTCTCGTGTTTCCCTTGTTATCTAACCCCTTTGTATCTAGTGCTACAGTAGGGGGAGATCCGTTTATTAGAGGTGAAACCTAATTGGAGAGGAGCTGCTGCCCCGACGGAATCGCCACACCGCCGCTGCACCGCCGCACGCGCCGCTGCCGCTGACACACACGCGCCGCCGTCGCCTCACCTTCGGACCAGCTGCCGTTTGGTGGTGTTCCTGCAGCCCCTAGGAGTGGTATAAAGCAGCTTGTACGTGTTTGAGTTTGGATTTCGATTCGTCGAAATCTCATGCTACAAGAGGTAATTAAATCGAAACTTTCGTAATTCGATTCGAACATGTTTGTATGAGTTTTAATTTACGAGCATAAGTAATATGTGATTACGTGTTTCGATTTTGTAATATGATGAACAAGCATGTTTCTTATTTTTCGGTTTTACATGTTTTTAATAAAATCGATAATTACCATATGTATGGCGAAAGCGTTAAGGTACGTTGACTATGTGATTAGTTTATGCATGTAATCGAAACTAGTTCGATCTAAATTTTTTAAATTCCGCTGCGTATACATGCACGATCCCCAACAGTTCATATAAATATGTAATTATTGTCCTTAAAAATATATGAGATGAAACTATATTGTTCACACATATTGATCAAAATATAATATTGTTTACTGTAATTGCTTTATAATAATTGTTACATTACATGTAAACCAACTCATTTTCGAGTTACACGCATCTTGTAGAGATTCTGAAAATCAAAAGAGATGAAAGAAAAATAACAGTAATTAACAATTAAAAATGAGCATCAACAATAACACAAAAAAATAATATAACAACAAATAAAACTGAAAAGAAGAATATAAATAATATCTAGAAAAATAAGAATAATAAACTGTGAATAAAATTAAAAGAATAATAATGGGGTAAAATCAGAATGTTTACATACCACAAAACAACTCTTAAGAGAGATGATGAAAAGAAAATGCAGAAATAAAAGAAAAGCCAGAAGAGTAAGAGGAAATGGAAAAAAAAAAAATAACAACGAATAATAATGAAAAAAGATTTGATTGTATTCGAGAGTATATGAGTTGGACTTTTTTTTTTAATTTAATTTTATGTTGATCATTTTCGCCGTTTTCTGGTACTTGGTAGAAATAGTATCGTAAAGCTGCAGTTGTTGTATAATCGGTACGTACTTGCCGTCTGGAATAATGCATAGAAGAGTGTTACTACATGAGTGTTGATCAATCTTTGTTAACATTTTAGCTTCTTACATGGTTGGTTTAATTTGTTGCTTGCTGCTGTTAATTATTTTGTCATGACAAAATTAATTAATTATAAAACACATGACTAAAAAGCATAATGATCAGAAATAGGTTCCAAGTCATCAATACGAAAAAAGAAAAACCGAAAATATATAATATAAAAAATAAATACCTCTATAATAATTATTCGAACATGCGACGGCGCTTAGAACTCGACTCCTCCTCCTCACAATTAGCATCTTCACTCCATTTCAATTGAAAGCGGATACTTTTTTCACTCTCCGGCAATAATGCTACATGCTCCCATTGTTTTGTATCCGCATCGAAGCTTTCAATCGTTACTTCCTCCAAATCTTCTTTCCAACTGCTAAATTCAGTGTCCGAACTCTTCATTAGAAAGTTGCACAAAAACTCGGTGAGTTCGTTTTGAGACTCTCCTCCTCGCACATGGCCTATTTTCCTCGGACGGCAAATAGTAAACAGACGGTTTAAAACACGCGGAAAAGAAGGCAAATTGCCAATTGTCAACTCCAATAGCTCCACCTCAACATGTTCAATTATTATATTATCAATGTATGGTTCATTAATGTTGTGAATGTCATAAGGATCTAATTGATAAACACGGAGAAGAATCTCGGATTGACCTAATGCATGGAGAAGCCCACTTAGCTTGACGAACCATGTTTGAGGGTCGTCCCCACGGCAACGAAGACTTATTTCCGATCTGCATTGTCTCGACATTGGAGTAGCAAAAGTGAGGGACGGGACACTGCGCCCTACGTATAGAAAACGCACTAATTTCGGGGCGGTTATATTTAAGATCTGATCGAACCGCGTCCATCCGTGACAACATTTGAATGTTAGGGTTTCAAGGAGCGGGAATTCGTAAGATGAAGAACAGTCGAAGGAAAATCGGGAAAATTCAATCCAGTCTAGTGACAGTATCTTCAGATTGTCGAATTTGTGTCCACCGAGAAATAGAATCCGACTGCCAACAATATCGATTGTTCGGAGGAGAGTGGGGAAGTGGATACGGATATTGCATTCGTTTCTATCGTGAGTACGGTGATTAATAAAAGTGAAGTGCTTGAGATATTTGTGACGAACCCACGTGACGGTTTTTAAGCCTTCGCACTCTTTGAACAACATAGTTGTGATGTAAGGGCAGCTACGCATTATCATGTTGAAAACATGTTCGTCGGCGAACTTCACTGCGTATAGGCGAAGTGACTTTAGTCGAGAGAAATGCGCCTTTGTTGATGTAATGTTTTGGAGGCTCAGGTTGCATCTGTAGATATTTAAACTGATGAGGCAATCGGATTTATACACCGACGAGGGTAGGTCAGTGTTGGGGCTAAATACCTAACACGCAAGTGCACGTATCGCAAACAAGTAGTAAAAGTGGACTCGTGAGAGTCGGATGTCGATCCCACAGGGAATACTCAAATTACCTAATCCTAAGTACCAAATCCTAACAACTATGATTTTTATCCAGCCTACGCAAAGTTGTCAAATATAATCAACTAATTAATTAAACTAAATATGAAAGCAAATAAACACGAGAAAATATCAATAAAAACGGACCTAGGATTTTATCTTCCCCCTATGCAAGAATTGCTTACCCAAAACCCCTCAATTATGAAATATATGATTCATGATTATTAACCCGATACACTAATTTAATCATAACCCGCTGTCGCGTATATTATGAGTCTATTATTCATAAACGGTTCACTATATGTCTATGCAAACAAATTATGAATAAATCATTAACTAACAAGTCTCGTAAAAGGCTACCTAAGGTGATATCTGTATGTCTACGACACCACATGCAATTGACACACTCATCCGGTGAAAACTACTCGAAGGCTCTTCTACTTACCGTCTAATTATCAAAATAGCTCTGTCGAGTCAATCCCAATAGTCACAGATAAAGCACATAAATTGATCAGGTTCATGCACTGACAATCATAACAAATAGAAGAAATAATCATAAAATCAAAATTGCATAATCTCAAGAAAACGGGTTCACCATCCCCACATAGGGTTCCAACAAAATCCTAGATTAAAAACTTAGCTACTCATAACGAAAAACATAATAAAAGTAATAAAAGTCATAGATAAAGAAAAGATAGGTGAAAGAAGAATTATGATGAAGATTTGTCAATTATCCGTCTTCGTTTCTTCGTTCTCTCGCTCATCTTCCTCTAAGATTGTGTCAAAAGTCCTTTGATTCGTGCTTGGTTTGCTCTTAAATAGATGCCCCAACTTGGTAGATGATTCTAGGTTTCCTTGTGTGTTGAAAAGTCCAAAATTGTCTCCAGCGTGTTTTGGCACGGGCGCGCGAAAATCAGTGCAATTCTCACACGGCCGCGCGAGAATCGCCGAAACCTTCTGCCCAATTTCTACAGTTGGCACGGCCGTCCCATTTTTAGGTGTAAATCTGGGACGGCCGTCCCGTGCCAATTTCTTCAGAATTTTGATTATTTCACTTTTGGCCCATATTTTCTCCAAAATTGCAGTTTTGACCCCAAACTTTTCCAATTCTTCAATTTGTACCTAGAATACAATAAATCAACTTTTTAAGCACCAATTATCGTTAATTCACACAAAAAGCTCAAATAAAAAGATACGATAAAGTGTACACATATACACTTAACACACCCCCAAACTTGATCTTTTGTTTGTCCTCAAGCAAAAACTAGCAACTTTCACAGCAACACTCTCAACAAATGTCCCTCATCACATAGATTAATGGTCAACTTTCATTTTTTCAGAACTTGCAATTATCATGACAATTCTCAAAAATTTACAAGCTCGCAATTCAAAGATACGTATTCACTCACCATTGCTAAATACCACAAACCATGCTATCGCTTCAAGTATCCCATATTTGTACATTAAGAATGGAGAAAATTTATACTTACATAATAATATTCGACTCCAAAGACTCACCAAAATTCTTTACTCGGCTACTATCAAATAATTGTGCTATTGGGATCATTGGGACTTTTTGGCTTTCAAATGTTGGGCTTTTTGGTTCGAGGTAGGAGATATGGGTATAGGTGGCTATGCTTCTTGAATTGAGGTGATTACGCCAAATTTTGAAAGATAGGCGTTTGAAACAATGAATTCACCTCTAAGGACTTTAATAAACTCGATTCTTAAGAGTTCAAAAGTCTCCACTTTTGCTCTTAACTTAAGACAATGGATCGAGCTTTCAAACAAAAATTCAACAACTTAAGACAATGGATCGAGCTCTTATAAAATTTTCCAACCGAACTCCAAAGGGTAATTTTTCAAGAATCTCCATTTATTCTACCTTATACACATTGGCTAAAAGAAAGATCACCGTTTCTCCAAGGCTCAATCAAGGTTCGAATGATAAAAATTTAAAGGTAGGCTTGAAAGGCTCAAACGGTTCAAAGATGGCCCAAATCACTTCCCAAATTGCTCAACAATTTAATATTTCACTTTTGTAAATTCCTAAGGCAAGTTCTAAAACCGAATAGCATATGATATAGCATAAATTAATTCCACGTTTTAAAACACAAAACTTTCAACCAGAGCAAGGCATAATTCGTGATTCCTAACAATGACTCCTTCCTACGACACTTTGAATCAAAAGCTCACCAAAATTCAATCACAATCAAGATAAAGCAAGCAATTTCATCATTAAACATCAACCATCTTTCATCATCATGATTCATCGAAGCATTTATCTCAACACTATTTTTTTTTCCGAAAGCAATAAATAAACAAAAACAACTAAAAGAAAAAAAAAAATCCTAAGCCATGCAAACTAAAAAATTAAAGCACATAAAAACAAGTAATTTTCCACCCCCAAACTTAAAATTTACATTGCCCTCAATGTAATTAACACGAAGTTCAAGGATAGAATACACCTGAATAAGTCATTTTGGCCATGTCCGGGCTGCTCTTCCACCCTCGCCTTT
Organism: Erythranthe guttata; assembly: GCF_000504015.1. The sequence goes on from NW_012194840.1 coordinate 958,499, forward strand.
GTTATGCTTCAGTTGAGGTTCGCACGGCCGTATGAGATTTTGAACTGTTTTCCGCACGGCCGTGCGAAACTTGAATTCTGGGCAGTAGCCTATTGTTTCTCGCACGGCCGTGTGAGATTAAAGTGCTTTTTTCGCGCGGCCGCGCCCCTAGCCAAAATCGGACAGTAGCTTCCCCGATTTTCCACACGGCCGTGCTGGATTCAAGCCCTTTTTGGTGCGGCCGTGTGAAGTGCAAAATTGCACTTTGACCCCTGAAAATAAAAAAACAAAAATTTGCTTATTTCATTAGTTTGCATGCTTATAAAATAAATAAATTAATTAAAACAAGAAACATAAATAATAATAAAAAAAAACAAACGAAAATCTCGGGTTGCCTCCCGAGAAGCGCTAAGTTTACAGTCTTCAGCCAGACTTTGTTCTTGCTCTTCAATTCCTTAGCTTTTGAACCCATCTCCTTACTTCCTTTTGGAGAAAGTCTTGAATAAATGGGTTGATCCGATTCTTCTTTCGACTGGTTCGCTTAGGAATGCCCTTGAATTTATTCTTCTTGATGTCATGAGGCGTGCCAACATCGTCTTTTATCACGGTGTTTTGAGTAGGTATTGTAACCAACTCAAACTTTTTCTTTTGTTCTCCTACATGCACATTAGTATCCACAAAAAAATTTAAATCATGTAATTTAACAGGAAAAAGTTTAGAATCACTTACCTCGTCAAGTAGATAACACCCATTAGCCGTAGTAGGCTTTTCATCCACCCGGTACACCTTGAAGATCACTGTTTCTTCCCCCACGCTCATTCTTAGCTCTCTCTTTCCTACATCAATAATTGACCTACCGGTTGCTAAGAAGGGGCGTCCTAAGATAAGGGGAATATTTTCATCTTCCTCTATGTCTAGTACTAGAAAATCGGCCGGGAGTATAAACTTATCTACCTTGACCAATACATCCTCCACTATACCTAAAGGGTGAGTAAAAGATCTATCGGCTAGCTGCAAGGTCACGGAAGTGGGCTTAATTTCTCCTAAATTCAATTTCTCATAAATTGATAAAGGCATTAAATTTACGCTCGCCCCTTGATCACACAACGCCCGCCCAAAATACCTAGTACCTATTGTGCATGGAATAGTACAACTCCCCGGATCTCTAAGCTTCGGTGGAATTTTATTTGCAACGATCGCACTACTTTGCTCATTGAGGTCTACAATTGCTGCACACTCCGGAAGCCTCATCTTCTTCGACACAAGTTCTTTTATAAACTTAACCCAATTCGGCATATTCTTAAGTGCCTCAACAAAAGGAATATTAACATGCAACTTTTTAAGATAATCCAAAAATAACTGAAATTGCATATCAAGCTTAGAGTTTTGAAAACGTTGAGGGAAGGGTACCTTGGGAGTAGGTTCACTTACTGTGATTTTTGTGTTGATTGGCCCAATCTCGGTTTTTTCCTTGGGCTCCTCTGCAATAGGCGGTGGTGCCACGGACTTTTTAGGACCTTCCTCTAATTGCCTCCCATTTCGCAAAGTTACTGCATTGCACTGCTCGATGTTGCTGTTTCGAGGATCTTCCGTATTTGATGGCAGTGCTCCCGACGGCCTCGCGTTTAGCTGGGTTGCATGTTGACCCATCCGTGTTTCCAAATTTCGAATGGAAGCTTGCGTTGCTGTCATAAATTGAGCTAAGATGTTTGCGAGATCTCCATCTTGGGCTGGAGCTTGAGGTGAATTTTGGAATCCGGGAGCTGGCTGAGGTCTTGGTTGAGGTTGACCTTGTGGCGGTGCTTGGCCTTGACTTCGCTGATTTCCTCCCCATCCAAAGTTTGGGTGGTCTCTCCATCCCGGATTATAAGTGTTGGAGTACGGGTTCCTCTGTTGTCGGTTGGTGTCATTCACGTAGTTTAGAGACTCCGTTTCTTCTAAGCACCGGTCGGGACCTTGGATTGCATGGATTTGCTGAGTCTGCAAAGCTGCTACTTACTTTGATAGCTTTTCTAACTGGGCGGTGATTGCAGTGACCCCGTCCAACTCCAAAATTCCCCCCGTCTCTACTGCTCCGCTATTCGATCGATCCGATGCCCGCATGTATTTATTTCTAGCGATTCGTTCCAAAAGCTCGTATACTTCATCGTAAGTCAAGCTCATGAACATTCCTCCAGCTGCAGAGTCGAGCACGGTTCTCGAGTTGTCTTGTAGCCCATCGTAAAATATTTGCAGTTGGCGCCACTCTTGAAGTCTGTGATTCGGGCACCTCCTTACTAACTGTTTGAACCGCTCCCACGTCTCGAATAATGCTTCACCGGCTTCTTGTATGAAATTTTGAATTTCTCTCCGGATTCTCTCAGTTTTTGTTGGGGAGTTGTATGTGTTCATGAAAAGTTGTGCTAGCTGGGCCCACGACGAGATGGAGTGCGGTGCACGAGTTTGTAACCATTCTCGGGCTGCGCCTTGTAAGGAGTGCTTGAACAGGCGGAGTTGCAGTGCTTCGGGCGTTACTCCGTTCATCTTGTGCGAATCACACGTTTCGAGAAAGTTGACCAAGTGGAGATGTGGATCTTCGTGAGCCAATCCGCTGAATAACCCATTGTTTTGGAGCATAGTGAGGAGTCCCGCTCGAATTTCGAAATTGTTGGCTTCAATGGGGGGCTGCTGGATGCTTGATTGAAACCCATTGAGTGTCGGAACGGTGTACTCATGCAATGCTCGTTGACGAGGTGGTGGATTAATTAGCTGGCGTTGCTCTTGCTCGTTGACGATTTTTCCTGCCGCATTCGGTAGGTGCCCTTGGTCATCTCCCCTACGATTATTCTCTTCTTCCATTCGCATAAAAAGTACCTAAAACAAAAATAATAAAAATAAAATAAGCAAAAATACTAATAAAATAAAATAAATAAAAACGGCTGAAGTAAGAAAAATTGCTCAAATTTAATATTAGGATAAATAGATAATTTAGCCGTATTCCCCGGCAACGGCGCCAAAAACTTGTTGGGTGCTAAATACCTAACACGCAAGTGCACGTATCGCAAACAAGTAGTAAAAGTGGACTCGTGAGAGTCGGATGTCGATCCCACAGGGAATACTCAAATTACCTAATCCTAAGTACCAAATCCTAACAACTATGATTTTTATCCAGCCTACGCAAAGTTGTCAAATATAATCAACTAATTAATTAAACTAAATATGAAAGCAAATAAACACGAGAAAATATCAATAAAAACGGACCTAGGATTTTATCTTCCCCCTATGCAAGAATTCCAAAACCCCTCAATTATGAAATATATGATTCATGATTATTAACCCGATACACTAATTTAATCATAACCCGCTGTCGCGTATATTATGAGTCTATTATTCATAAAGATAGGTGAAAGAAGAATTATGATGAAGATTTCTCAATTATCCGTCTTCGTTTCTTCGTTCTCTCGCTCCTCTTCCTCTAAGATTGTGTCAAAAGTCCTTTGATTCGTGCTTGGTTTGCTCTTAAATAGATGCCCCAACTTGGTAGATGATTCTAGGTTTCCTTGTGTGTTGAAAAGTCCAAAATTGTCTCCAGCGTGTTTTGGCACGGGCGCGCGAAAATCAGTGCAATTCTCACACGGCCGCGCGAGAATCGCCGAAACCTTCTGCCCAATTTCTGCAGTTGGCACGGCCGTCCCATTTTTAGGTGTAAATCTGGGACGGCCGTCCCGTGCCAATTTCTTCAGAATTTTGATTATTTCACTTTTGCCCCATATTTTCTCCAAAATTGCAGTTTTGACCCCAAACTTTTCCAATTCTTCAATTTGTACCTAGAATACAATAAATCAACTTTTTAAGCACCAATTATCGTTAATTCACACAAAAAGCTCAAATAAAAAGATACGATAAAGTGTACACATATACACTTAACAGTCAGCGTAGGGGCATTCTTGTATTTTACTAATTGGTCCGCCGGGGACGATGGAAATATACAAGTTCCTGACATGGCGAGTCGCTGCGAGCATAGGAATCCACTTTTCGAAATGGAGAATCGATTCGGAACTGTGAGTGGCAAAAAGGTGTAACTCCTCTATACGATGATTGCGAGTGTGAGCGAGGGCGTTGGTCACGTGGGAGTTGAATAATCTGCTGCGGTGAGGTCCATCGAATGAGGATGATCTCTCGTCGTAAGAAAGTTTAAGCCTGTTGGTCCAGAGAGAACCCCATCGTTTCGACAGGACGCAAGTTCGAGCTGCCTCGGTTTTCGTAAGGAAAAATAGTATGTTGTACAGTATTCCTTCTGGAAGATTCGATATCATGTCCGTACTACCACCATCTTTAATTTCTTCTGATGCGTTTTCCATTTTTTTTTTTTTGTTTTTGTTTTCGAACTTTGAGAAACCCTAGTGGGATTTGCACCTGAAACCCTAATGAAATTTTCAGCTATTTTATATGCAAAAGAAAAAAAGAAAAAAGAAAAAAAAAACCGCATGCGTGTGGGCTGGGCTGAATAGACAAAACTCTTTTGAAAGGCCTTAAAAAAAAAGCGATATATATATATATATATATATATATATATATATATATATATA
>NW_012194840.1:963145-1065070 GCF_000504015.1 Erythranthe guttata
ACAAATGATTTCATATATATATATATATATATATATATATATATATATATATATATATATATATATATATATATATATATATATATATATATATATATATATATATATATATATATATATATATATATATATATAGGGGCTATTTGATAAACACCCTCCATTGCAATTTGACTTCTTGATATTTGACATAAATCCAATCAAACTAAAATACCCTATATACCCCAACTAACTAGTATATTAATTTAAAATAAAAAACCGGTCCATATATGCAAACCCTCCCAGATTACAAAACCGAAAAATCCTCCTTATAATTCTGCCCCAAATCACGCCCGTAATCCACTCCAACATCGTCGTCTTCTTCGTCCCGCTTTCACAAAGCCCATCCAACAATGGATACTGTTCTTGGGGAAGACAGTAATTAGAGGTTAAAACCATATTTTTTTCATTTGCGAAAACCCAGTTATTGTTGATTTGTGTCTCTGCAAGATGGTTCAAAAATTAACAACGAAGAGTAAGTGATTACGATATTTTGTTTTTTGAGTTAAATCGATTTTTTGAATATTGCAAGTAATTTACAAGAATGTTCTTAATTTTATTCTGCATGTGTTTCTCGGAAAGGGCAAACCATTACAAGAAGAACAATGTCGAAAATCAGGGCCTGGCATTATGGAATTAGATCCTGGTGAGTATGAATTCAGTAATCGATATATATGTGTCGTTAACTTATGCTTCGTTGTTGTAAAAATATTCATTATTACTGGTTTTGTGATATGCATGTTTGAGCACAAACCAATGTGTAGGTTTTGTTTATCAGTTTTTGACTACGAATATTAATATGTTGGACCTATACACGAAATGTATGGTTTTTAATGGATATGCGTGGTTTTATAGTTTCTTGTTTCTTTTTGTTTGAGGATATGCGATGTTCGACCCTTTATGTTAAGTTTTGAACTATGTTGTATAAAGAAACTACTACTTGGTTATTGGAGTTGTACTTATGCAAGAAAATTAAACGGTGGATTAAAATTATGTGTGGTGTTCAGATTGTGAAGTACAGTGTGGTTATCAGTTTTATGTTGTGTGGATTTATAATCTAAGTTATGTGGTTTGGCGAGGTTTGTAAGAATATATGGTATAACATAATCATATGCGGTTATGTAGTGTATGTTATGTGGTTTTTATCCTTTTAATAGATAAAAATCTTATGCATAATTTGTTATGTGGTTTTTATCATTATGCAATAAATGTTCTCTGGTTTTGGGAGCCATACACAGCATATGTGGATTTTAGCCATATACAGTACATGTTAGTGGTTTTTGGGGGTATAGGTAGTAATTAATATGTCCAATTGTTCTTGTGAGTTTGAATTCTACAATATATGTTATGTGATATTGGTAACACATATTATGCGGTTTTGACAAATTACGTAATGTGGTTTTTATCCTTTTAATAGGTGAAAATCATAAGCAGTATAAATTATGTGGTTGATCCTTAGGCAATGAGTGTTTTATGGTTTAGGGAGCCATAAATAGTTTATATGGTTTTTATCTAATGAAGTAAATGTTATGCTGTTTGGGGAGTTATAAGCAGTGTATATGGTTTTATATGGTTTGGATAGTTATGTGGTTTGACCTGAAATTTGTAATCTTTAAACAGAAAGCTGCCGTGGATAAGACGGGGAGATATCACAATCTAGATCTCCCGTACGACGAAGAAGTGGTTTTAATGACCGATGCTCCCCAACAAAAGAGTGACAGTGTCGACTGTGGGGTAGTTGTGTGCTACATCGTAAAGCACTTCTTCCAAAATAAAATTATTACAAAAGCACAAGGTGTGAATGACATTCCCAACATGAGAATAGAGATCGTCGAGACTTTACTTGAATGGCGGAAAAATAAAGTATATATTCGACGTAATAGATGAAAATACGTAATATTTTGGAATGGGTTATGTGGTTGTTGTTTTTTTTCTGAGATTTTTTGTTATAAAATTTTTTGGGATACACTTTATTTATCGTTAAACATTATGACATATGGACGTGCAGTTTATTTATTGTATTTCTTTATTTTGCAACTTTTTGGTCGTTGTGTAAGCATATTGTATGGAATGCAGTACGTTTAGTTTGCATTGTGGAGTTTATTCAATAAATTTGCATTATAAATTATTAAAAACTGTTTGTTTATGAAAAAGATATAATAATGTTATGTGGTTTTCACCTTGTGTGGTGGTTTTGTTATTTATATCATTGTCTATTGTTGGGGATCATGAAAAATAGTGTTGTGGTTTTGGTAGTGGATATATGTGCGGTGTTAGTACAATGATTTTTGATAACTATTGTATGTGGTTTTTTGTAATGACTCTATGTGGTTGTTGGTGATGGATATTTGTGCAGTAAGTTGTTGGTAATGGCTATATGTGGTTATTACTGCACATATGGCTATATGTGTAGTAAGTAGTTGAAATGTAAACTCTCTGGTCGAACAAAGAATTGTTGTGTATTATGAGATGACTAACAAACAATATTTAGTGTAGAACATGTCAGCTAACAACAATATTTTTCTTGTTTTGTGTGACTAATGCAAAAAAAAAAAATTAAGAGTAAAAATTCACAGCACAATGCTCTATATTATAGTATCGAATAAGTAAAAACCACTAATTTCGGGTCCTTATTATGTTTTACATTCTGTTCCAGAATACATGTATTGTTTTACATTACAAATTCAAATTACAACGAAATTGTGTCCTTACATATGAAATGACGTGTGTACGGACACATAATAAATGCAGCGTAAGAACGATATCAATATATTTTTCTTGAAAAAATTACGACATTGTTGCTAATGAAGTCAAATTCGGAAATTGTATTATTAGTCCCAAAACCACTCTGTATAACAACTATGTCAACATAAAAACCACTCTGTATATACAGTTATATAAACATCTGTACAAAAATTATTGAAAACCACTCTAATTTTTGTACAATTTTTTATAGTGGTTTATGTAAAATATTGAAAACCACTATAAAAATTTGTACATAAAAGTGAAGCAAATACTAACTCTGTAAGCAAATATTTCTCTAATTTTGCATCAGTTGGAAAAGGCTATCTACAATGTTCAACTTCTAACCAACAACAAATAATCGAACAACCTCAATCGAAAAATCACTCCGCGCAGCCTTACGCCAAACATACGTATGTGTGTGTGTGTGTGTGTGTGTGTGTGTGTGTGTGTGTGTGTATATATATATAAATATATATATATATATATATATATATATATATATATATATATATATATATATATATATATATATATATATATATATATATATATATATATATATATATATATATATATATATATATATTTATTCTTTTTTTAAAGGTTTTTAAATATATTAAGTTTTTCAATTTCACCAAAGAAAAACGATTAATTTAAATTTAATAAATGATTACTGGTAGAAAAAGACTTGCTGTTTTTTCTAACTCTAATGACTATTAAGTGATACTGATAATGTCATAATAATGATCCACATAAAAGATTGGGGATGAGCAAGTTATACCCATCAACTCGTTGAACCCATCAAACGCGGTAAAAATCGACATGCTAGAATCGGATGGATAGATCCATCAATATGATTGGGTCCTGAAATGGAGAAGACCCGTGGTTTTGGGTCTAAGACGGGTTCAAATCTTTTTAATATCTGTCCCGCCCCGCCATACAAAATGACGTTGTTTTGTTTGTATTATGTAGTATAATAAATAAATAATATATAATACATGAATACAGTATCTCTTACATGTCAAAACTTATATGTGTAGCGATGATATCCTCTCATTTTGTCTATAGTTGTCTATTTTATTTTACATCTTGTCTTATAAAGCTTTGAATTTATTTGCAATTTTTAATAAATTTATGGTTCAAGCTTGTTACTTTTAATTTACTCTTGATATTATTCACGTTGGTTTCAATTAGTGGTGAACAAATGGCCCGCCCGCGGCCATGAACACCGGCCCGTCTGGCCCACGGGCTCAACCCACCCGGCCTACTATTTTCACGGGCCGGCCCGCCCGGCCCATGGAGGAAAACCATAAGCTCAGCCCGGCTCTTTAGCCCATTTTTCCGTATTTTGACGGGCCCAACAGGCCCAAGGCAAAAATTAAAAATTATATAATTATATAGAATGAGTTTATAAATTATAAAATTATTTAAAATTATTTTATAAGTAAGATACATATTTATTAAAGTATTTTTTGATATTTTATTAGTAGAAATAAAAATAAACTCATAAAACTAACAGAAGTGAAATAAGAGGAAAACAAACAGAAGCAAAATATTTTATAAGTTTATAGAATCAAATGTAACATAAGCAAAGTAACAGAAGCAAAAATAGAAAAATAAAATTAATGAAAAGTTACAGAAGGAAATATAGGAAAATTACAAGGATTTTTTTTTTCAAGTTCTTGATTCTTTTTTCCTTTCAATATACTCTTCAAATTGTCCTTTAGAATTCTTCAAACTAATTTTCAAATTTGTTGTAGTTGGCCTTCAATAACCTTCACCGCTAAATTCCCCACGTATGTCATATTCATCGGGACTATCGTCATCTTTGCCTTGGTTGTTTTGTTGTTGACTCCGTTCTTGATTTCGTAATTCGGCTTCAATCCAATCTTGTGTTCAAACCAATGCCTCCACATTTCTTGGTGATAGTCTATTTCTCTCGGCAGTTAAAATTTTTCCACCTGCACTAAAAGCCGCCTCCGATGCTACCGTGGACACCGGAGTGTTTAGTAGATGATCACGTGCCATCATAAAAACAACAGGATAATGGTGAGCATTTTCTTGCCACCACTTCAAAATATCTAAGGATTCATATTTTTCCGGGGTGTTATGGTAACTTCGAAATTCTAAATAACGAACTAGTTCATTAGTTCCACTACTACGCACATCATCTTCCTCTAACAAGCTCCAAGTAGATTTGCGATTTTTTTTTTTGAACTAGATTGGCTAGAAGATGGAATTGAAATGTTTGTACCAAAAACCTTCTTATACTCCTCGTACAAGCTATACAATAATTTTTCAACTTCCTCGTATTTTCTCATTGCGGTGCCGGCTACTTTCGATGGGGACAATTCGGAACACATGTGTGTATAGTATCCTTTGAGTAAAGTTTGTAACTTTCTAAGTTTAACTCTAGGATCCATAACTATAGCAAGCAAAGATAATAGTTGGATATCTTCATAATACTTAATATATTTGTCTTCCATTTCGACTACCTCTAGCCCAAAAGCCTTGTCTTTTCTATAGTTTGCTATACTTTGACTAAGTTGCCACAATTCTATAGGTAACATGTTAGAAGTGGGATACAACGTACCGGAATAATTTAGTGTTGCTTTATACCAAGGTTCTAACATGTCTTTAATTCTTGCCGCTATAGCCCAATCATCTTCAATACAAACTGTAGTAATTTTTTGGGCTTTATAAAATTCTATAACGGGATCCTTTAATTCTAAAGCCCTACCAAGCATCAAATAAGTAGAATTCCACCTAATATCATCATCATTAATCGGCCTCTTAAATTTAACACCATATGCTTTACACAATTCTTTAAATAAATACATTCTTTGTCCGGATTGTCTAATATAGCATACCGAATTTCTCACTTTCGAAATCGAAGGAGAAAGTACCTTAAGACAATCGTGAACACACAAATTAAAGGAGGTTTAATATGTCTAAGTAGCAATTTAACCGAAGCGGTGTTGTTGGTGGCATTATCAAAAGAAATTGTCGATATCTTTCGAACAATATTATAATCATTCAAAACACCAATAATATGCAAATAAAGTTGACTACCGGTATGAGGAAATTCACAAGTTCTAAAACTAATTATCCTTTTTTGAAGGACCCAATTATCATCGATCCAATGTGCCGTTATACATACATACCCATGCTCATTATTATGTCTCGGAGTCCAAGCATCCGATGTAAGTGCGATTTTACACTTTAAAGTGCAAAGCTCATCTATTAATGGTTGTCTAAATTTTTCAAATTCCTTGTATGAATCCCAAGTAATTGTTGGTCTAGAGTGTGGATCATAATGGCCATTAGCATGTCGCATTAACCTAACAAACGCGGGATGACTAGGTGTAGAGAAAGAATCTCCCTTGTGTATAATGTACCTAACAATTTCGGATCTCTCAATCTTTCGGTGAGATGTGAAACCGGAGTCACTAAGTTGAGTTTGTGTCGTAGAATTTTGCATGTCTTTCAAGTGTTTTTCGGCATGTCGTTTAAGATGACTAGTCCCCGCATTGGCTTTAGCGGATAAAACATGTTTGCATTTTTTACACTCGGCCACATAATTACCGGTTTTAACATCCTTAGAAATTCTAAAATATTCTAACCAAATGAAAGTTCTTTTTGTTTCTTTCGATTCATTAGTTTTACCCTTCCCTTTTCCTTTAGACATCGGTGGGGTGAGATTACTACTAGCACTAGGTTTTGTACCCTTATATTGAACATCATCATCATAATCATTATTATCATCCTCTTCATCATCATCTATAATCGGGATTGGCTTAGAGCAATAGGGAGTTGTTTCGGAATCAAAATCGGTATAAGGGGGAGTTGTTTCGGAATCAAAATCGGTATAAGGGGGAGTTGGTTCGGGAACATAATCGGTATGATGCTCATAATTCATAGATTTGTTAAGCAGAGCAATTAAACTATCATGACCATTTATTTCGACTGTATCATTAACGGGGCTACGGGGGCTGATATTCCAATCCATATTTTTCAAATAAAAACTAAAATAAAAAATTAATTTTGCAAATAATTAACAATACATATTCACAAATAGCAAAGCATGATATAGTTAAAGTAAACAACAATAAATTTTTAAAATAATTCGAAATAAACTGAAGAAGAAATAAGTTACCCAATTTGGAGAAATTGAATCTTGGTTTGAAGAAATTGAAAAGCAATCCCCTTCTGGAGTGTCGTTTCTCCCTCGATTTTCTTCAATTCCTTCCAATCTCTTCTTCGGATGTATAGAAAATATTGTGGAGATTCTAGAGATATGGTGGAAAATATTTTGAAATCTAAGAGAAAACTAGAGCAAATTAGAGAGAGCTTTGGGATAATGTCAAATTGACAATAGAGAATAGATGGGAGTTGATTGAATTGTGTGGAAATATTTGAGAATTTATTGGTATTTATAGATTGAATAAGAAGCCCCAAAAAAAAAAGTTGTTAAAAGAGCTATTGGGTTTTCTGTAAAAAGTTACAGCAATTTTCAAGGAAAAAAGAAAAAGAAAAAATAAAATAAAAAGGAGAGAGTGCAAAACGAATTTTTTGAGTTATTGGCTTCTTGCCTTCTTAGGCAATGGACAATGAGAAAAAAAAATTGGGCCAATGGCGGGCGGCCCACGAGCCCGCTACGGGCCACGGGCCAGCCCAGCCCAGCCCACGGACTAAAACTGATGCCCAGCCCATGGACTTATATTGCTGGGCTGGGCGGGCTAAATCCACGGGCTTGCTGCGGGCGGGCTTCACGGGCCTGGGCCGCGGGCCGACGGGCCTGGGCCGAATTTTGTTCATCACTAGTTTCAATTTAAGATTTTACAGTTGGTCATTCATTTTAATTTCTAAATAATTTTGCGAAAACTTACAAATTATTAGAAAAAATAACATGAGGTTTAAATTATGCCGGGTTTTGACACGTGAATGTTGGGTCCTACTATAAACCCGACATGGACCCACCTATCCTAAACCCGTCGAAAACCGCAAGTTTGGTTCTTTTAAATCAAGAACCGCTGGTTGACAGGATGAGAGCAGGTTTTGGTAGAACCCGTAGATTTATGACCCGGTTTTGGTAGAACCCGTAGATTTATGACCCGCGCACACCCCTATAAAAGATACACATAAAGTTGTAATAAACAAATTTTTTGCAAGCTATTACAAGAGAGCGTAGGTTTATCCAGTGCACCTCTAAAGTTGACTGCGAGTTCCGTCTTTACAAAAAAAAGTAATAAACATATTTGAGAATTTGCTATTCATACATATTTCTAACTTTTTAGAAATTGCAAAAACTACCTATAAGGCGACCAACAGGCTTCCTCGAGTGTCGGACGAAACGTCCGAAACGCAAAAACATTAAGAAGCTGAAGTCGTAGTACATAGAATATCATTGATTCTCTAGGGCTGGTTGATTTTTGTTTCTAGTTAATAGAATAGTAACTGCATCTCCAAAGTCCAAGCCATATGAATGTTTGAATGCTAAAACGTCTAATAAGTTATTATACCTTTTGACATGCACACCAAAATAAATAAATAAACACTTAATTAAGGAACATTAGGATGAGAGGAAAATAACTTCAGTAAAGGAACATTTAAGAAAAAGAGCAACTTTATTTAAATACTTCACTTTCAATAAAGCTGAGCCAAGACAACAGCATTATCGAGTTATTAAACAAGTACGTTCGAAAGAGCGAATTTTAAAAATATTATCCACCATGAAACTTCAAAACATGGGGTCAAGACCTACATCCCATTCATAAAATCTAGATCCGAATATGAAATACCCACTACAACAAACCCACACTCTAATAGATTGTTGCCAACATAGCACACTTTATTCTAACTCGAATTTCAAAATCCACCACCATAGATATATCATTTGACGTACCATAAACGAGTACAACCAGCTTATATCAATTACTTAGTGGCGGCGATGTGCTTGATCAAATCAACCACACGAGTGCTGCAAAAGAAGATGAAATATAGCATCAGTCTCGATGGGTTTTATCAGCAAAGATTGTGTTCTTTATATTCTCCTGTTATGGAAACGGATTTTGTTAGAATTACCTGTAACCCCATTCGTTGTCGTACCACGAAACGAGTTTGACAAAGTTGCCGTTCAATGCAATTCCTGCTTTCGCATCAAATATACTCGACCTATGGTTTCAACAAATATGGATTCTTGGTTAGCATGCACCACAATAATTGGGGAATCTTATTCCCAAAAAAAAAAAAAAAATTGTTATTTGAATGTAAAACCAAAAGATGCCGACACTATACAAGCTCTCACCTGTTGTCACCCACAAAGTCGGTGGACACCACATCATCTTCAGTGTAGCCCAAGATTCCCTTCAAATTTCCCTCTGACTCCTCCCTATCAAGAAAACCAAGTTTAATAAATGGTAAAAATGACATGCGTTTCACCGCCAATTCCTCCATATTGTTTTAGAATAAATTTAAAGTACAACATCAAAAAAGGTGAACTGGATATTAATTAATAAAAATTGCCCCGCTCACTTGATAGCTGCCTTAATTTCATCATAAGTGGCAGCCTTCTCCAATCTTACGGTGAGATCAACCACAGAAACGTCAACAGTTGGAACACGGAAGGACATTCCGGTCAACTTTCCATTCAGAGCTGGAAGAACTTTGCCAACAGCCTTCAAAGTAAACATGAAAGTGACATCAGGCGTGTGTGTGTGTGTGTGTGTATGAAATATCACTCAACTTAGAGATTATTGCACAAAGGATAATAAACTCACCTTTGCTGCTCCAGTGCTGCTGGGGATAATATTGAACGAGGCGGCTCTTCCACCTCTCCAGTCCTTGGCAGATGGTCCATCAACAGTCTTTTGAGTGGCTGAACAACACAAGAAATAATATATATATTATATATATATGCACAAACACGATAAAAATGAAGAAAAAAAAACGAAAAGGAGATATTACTACACGTACCAGTAATGGAGTGCACTGTGGTCATAAGTCCCTCGACAATACCAAACCTGTCATTAATAACCTGCGAGTTTGAGCAATATAAAGTTATAAACTCATTAAGAGACATTTCATAAAATTTAAATTAAATTTGAGAGACAAGACACTGAACAAACCTTTGCCAAGGGAGCAAGGCAGTTTGTGGTACAGCTGGCGTTAGAAACGATGTTCAGGTCTGAGGTGTATGACTTTTCATTGACACCAACAACGAACATAGGTGCGTCCTTGCTAGGTGCAGAAATGATGACCTTTTTGGCACCACCCTGGTAGTCAATAAAATGTAAGAGAGACATTTACATTGGAAAAATAACTTCAAGGAAATTCCAATAAGATAACGTGTTTGCAATGAGAAAAATGACGTGTAACCTACTAGATTAATTAAGTTTAATGTTTTGCTTCATGGGCACAATTTAGATTCAACGACGTGTCCTCGCAGATTAATGAAGTGCATAATACTAATACCATTTTTAAAATCCACTTCGTCAATTTATTGATTCAAATTTTCAAGTTATTGTTGCATCAGCACTCTGAAGGAACTAAATGCACATGATGTAGAAACATTTTTCAGTGTCTACAAAGGAATTTTCAAAAATCACACATCAAGAAAGCCAATGTGCACCGACTCACCCGAACTAGAAATTCACCATTTTCCAGGTAAACGGGAAAAAAACATGAAAACATATAAGATCATAATAAAGCTTCGTTCTTTCAACCACAAAAAAAAGGTACAATGCACAGACACCCACCCACACACACACACACACAAACACACGCCGCAAAAAAAAGAGTCAACTTTAAATTCAATAAGCTTCGAGTAAAACATGTTTCAAATAACCAGAAAGTTTCAACCTGTGGATGCAAAATATAACCGACAATAAGGTGGCTACAGCTTAGTAAACCAAGCAAAAGAGAGATCTAAATTCAAGATTACTTGCTAGATATCAAACCTTTAGATGGGCTGCAGCTTTGTCTTTGTCAGTGAACACTCCAGTTGACTCGACAATGTATTCGGCACCAGTTTCACCCCATGGAATCTCTTCTGGGTTCCTTTTAATACCATCAAAGTTGAATAGGTCAACAATTAACAGATTATAAATGATAAAATAGAAATTGAGGATATATGATGCCAGGCTTATGGGCAAAGAGAAAGGCTGTACCTAAAGCCGAAAACAGTCACAGGCTTCTTGCCAAAGAGAAGGGTCTTCTCATCCTTAACCGTGAGCTCGTCGTGCTTCCATTGACCGTGGACGCTGTCATATTTGAACATGTAGGTCTGCAGAAATAGAAACACAAACATTAAATAGATTTTCTCTGAGAATGTCGAAACACGTAGAGCAGAGCTAAACCAAGAAAAAATAGCTCTACCGACATGGAAAGACACACATACCAAACATGATCACTACGAGGATCAAATAACTGTATGGGGTTGGGATAGAATTTGGTGGTTGACTATGAAAACGAAAGAAATGATATTTGATCCGAATGAATAAAAAAGACATTTACGGTTCTTTTAGATAGATTTGCAAATCGAACCAAGCAAGTCCGTAAAAGACGAAAAAATTAAAAAATCAGATTTCTTGCTGACTTGGCCGACCTTAATGAATAATTTCACAGCAAGAATTATAATTTGGTTATGCAAAACCGACTGATCATTCCAAACTCGTAAATTTCTTTTTTCTTTTCCAATTTTGAAAAATATCCCCAAAAAGCTACGCAACCGCCGCATTCACAAGGCTAACTCACATTTCTAATGTGTGCAAGAAATTAACTCCTACCGATCAAAGTTCAGCATCGAAACATTTCTACTACACATAATAATAAACAAACACACCATAACTATTTCACCTGAAAACCAATCAATCACCATTCATACATGATAAATACAGCAAAAGACCAACTTTAAAGCAGAAAAAAGAAATGGACCGAAAAGAAAGGAAGACGAGGCAACGTACCATGTAGTCAACGGTGATGAAGGGATCGTTGACTGCAACAAGCTCGACATCGTCTCTTTGGAGAGCAACCCTAGCCACCAATCGCCCAATTCTTCCAAATCCTTCATATAATAAGCAATCGAGCAACAGTTAAACAAATTCTAACTCAAAAAAAAAATCGATTCCGATCTTAATTAACGTAATGAGTTGAGTTCAGATCTAGTACCATTGATTCCGATCTTAATCTTGGCTGCACCAAAAAAAAAACAGAGAAAATTAAACACCAGAAAAGCTCAGATAATCAAGCTAAAAAATATCAACAGAGGAGTGCAAAATCGGAAATAAAATTGATGTTTACCCATTTTTTCCTAGAGAGAGAGAGTGAATGATCGAGAAGAAATGAGCAGAGTTAGAGAGAGAGAGTGATGAAGTGTGACTACAGAACTTTGTGTACTGGGGTTTTAGATATAAGGGAGAAGGACCGTATCGGAAAAATATACACGATGAGGAGTCTGTGAAATCTGAGCCGTTGATTTGTTTGACTAATGTGTTGTTGAGCCCTTGGTCTGCGTGAAAAGGTGGATAAATAATTTTGAACTCAAATAAAAAATATCCTGCCACTTTTTCTGGAAGTTTCCGAAGAATCAACGGCTGAGATTGTTCTCTTGAAAAATAGTGGACAGTTGCATGGCCGACTGACTCACCCTACACCACTAGTGTTATCCTTGTCTTCACCTCAATAGTGGAATGTTTTTCTTTTCAACTCCAAATTATTGACTTGAAAGAATATAAATGTGAACATTAAGGGTATGTTTGGAACCGTTTTTATTTTGTTTTCATTGTTTCCCCAAAATAAAATGGGATTTATTACACTTTTCAAATTATTTTCTCAAAACAATTTCAAAAGTTTCTCTCTCCTTCAGACATGATGTGACTGTTACAGTAAAATGATTGGACTGCTACAGTAAAAAATGTCTTCACTAAAAAACAAATAAACATCACTTCACCTTTAAATTTTTTTCTTCAAACATACATTTTTCTAACACATTTAAACATGATTTGACTTGCTACAGTGTATTTTGTCTCCTTCCAAAATACAAACAAACATTACTTTCATTCTCAAATTATTCCCCCAAAACATATTTCCTCAAAATGAAATCAAAATAAGATCCAAAACGCTTCCAAACATACCCTAATTATGTGATTAATATTTGTCAAAAAAAATAATACTAAAAACAATAAGTTGACTAATTGAAGGTTGTATGTGTTGATGGAATGGATCGAAATTAATTTTCAATTTAAACAAATTCAACTTTGAGTAGTTCATTTTACAGAATAAACTGTAATGGGTATCGTAAAGAGTATACTGTAAGTAATTCATCAGTTCGGATAACACATATTCATTTCTTTTAAATAATCTAATAATCCCAATTGTCTTTTCAATCTCTTTTGGTAAAATTTCTCTGTACATTCTTAATTCTTAAAATAGTTCTCTCCCATTAATATCAGAACATGTATCACATTTCAAATGTTCTTCAAGTTCACCAAATTTATCTTCAAGCTTTCATCATCGACAAGTTTCCACTTTTTTTTAAAAAAAAAAAAAAAGACTAAATATGTCTTCAAACTGTTGGAAGTCTCGAAATTTTATCCTTAATGAAGTAAGAGCTTGATTAATCACAAAGAAGACAAAGTTTGTTCTAAAGGATTCTTCGGATGTTAGGGTAACATATTTATTGTTTTTTTCTCATCAAAGTGTTTTCTCGTTAAGGTAACTCGTTTCACTCGGATAATTGGTTGGATGCTCTTTATATTTCCCTATAACTTCAGCTTCATTCTTGGTCTGTTTATATCCAGTTTCTCATACTTTTTAAATAAAATAATGAGTCATTTCAACTGTTGCACAGCAACATCCATACGCATTTCTTCATTATCAAAATATTTACTAACAATATTCACAAATGTTAATAAATCATACCAAATAACCAAAGTTAATAAGAACTCAAAATTCTCAAAGTCATTTGTTACAAAACCTAGAGCCTCGTTGGTCGCTACCTCATCTTCATTGTTAATAGCGAAATCCCGTAAAACACCCCTTATTTCTTTGATTTGAAGAATGAATGGTTTTACGCTTTCAATACGACTTTTCCATCTTATTTGTGACAATGGCTTAAGTGTTAGGTCACCCACATTATATTTTAAGCTGCTCCATCGTTTTGTTGAGACTGTGGCAACCGCATGTTATATAGAATGCTCTTGAATTTTGATCAAACAATGTTTTATGCACGTTTATGTATTCCTTTCATATTAGAACCATTGTCATATTTATGGCCACTTATATTTTTACTGACAAGCTGAATATTTTTCAACGCCTCTTCAAGTTCGCTGAAAAGTCTAAGTCACGTGGTATCATCTACTTTGAGAAAATCCAAGATATACTCTTTCACTTTCGTTGGACTTACCATAACATCTACACATCGAATCATAAGAGTCATTTGTTTTTTATGACTAGAATTTGGATTACAATCAAGTATAATTGAGAAATAATTTTTTTTCACCTCAATGAACTTCAAAAAAATTCCATTTAATTTTG
Organism: Erythranthe guttata; assembly: GCF_000504015.1. The sequence goes on from NW_012194840.1 coordinate 977,462, forward strand.
AAAAGTGTCTCCTTGCTACCACGGAATGCCAAGTTTTGTTGTGAAATAATTCTTACAAGAGCAATTATCCTTAATAGGACTTGTCAATAACCATTCTCTCTATTTATTTTCAAGTGCAAAAACTTATCAATTGTTTCACGTTTACACATTCTCATCTCCATTTTAATTAGCCAACTCATGCACATAATATGACTCAATCGTTATTGGTTTTATTGGCCAATCGAGCCACTTTGGAACCATATGTTATGACCAATAACCGATTAATTGTTTCGTGAAAAATGGATCTAATTTTATTTTTTTTTCAAAATACAAAAAAAAAATCAACGCAGGAATCTGGCGGAATTTTTTTTTCAGAAAATAAATTATTTTCTAAAATTATGAAAATGGGGTTAATGTGATATATTTGTTCAAATCCGGGGTCAATGTGCAATATTGATGAAGTTAGAGTGCAATGGATAAAATTGATGAAAATAATATTATGAGGGGTATTTTAGACAAAAGTTATAGGAATGGGTTTATTTGCGAGACTGTTTTTTGTCTGGATTTATGTGCATTTAAGTCCATTGTCATGGATCTATTTGCTATTTATCTTTAAAAAAATATTTGATAGTAATAATAATGTTAAAATAATATAAACTACCAAATATTAAATTAATTATTTTAATTACAGAGATATATTATAAATTAATTTTGATTGCATGATTGTACTATACACTAAAATTGAACGAAAAAACTATTTTGGATAATGGTACATGATGAGTTTATGGTGATTAGTGAGAGTATTTGAGTTTCTATTAGGACAAATATTTGAGGTGAATGATTAATAGATTGTTTGTTCAATTAGGGCTTGTTCGGTTACCGTTATAAGGTTTTACTGACTAAATAGTAGGGGCTAATAATATGTCGGGTTGGTAAGATTCACATTTTTTCAAAGCCGCTACTAAATTCAAAGCTCGCTATTAAATGCTACTATTTCATTAAATTAATAGCACCCATCCCCCTGAGATTAATTTAATAGGGGGTGACTAAAAATGAAAAATACAATTTTATCCTTAAATTATATTTTATTATTGTAAACTAAGTGGTTTTATAGACAATTCATATGTAATAACTAATTTTAACAAGTTTAATAGAAAATCTAATCTAAGAAACCGAACATGCTACTAACTAAATAATTAATTATGGAGTTAATCCAATTTAATCCAATATAAGTAACTGAACGAGCCCTTAGGCCTCCTTTGCTTGCTATTATTAGATTAGATTAACTAAATAATAGGAGTTAGTAAGATGTTTGGTTGATAGGATTCAATATTACTTAAGCCTGCTACTAAAGTTGAAGCCCGCACTTAAGTGCTATTACGTCATGCAATTAGCAACACACCTCCCCCCATGCGATTAATTTAGTATGGAGTGACTAAAATAAAAAAAAAATACAAAATTATCCTCCTGATAATGATTTAATTTTGTTAAATAAAAGACTTTATAGACAATTTACAAATAATAACATAATTTAACAAATTTAAAACAACATGTAGTCTGAAGAACCAAACATATTATTAACTAATTAATTAGTTAACTAGTAGGGAATTAATTTAATATAATATAATCCGATCTAATCCAATATGGGTAAGCAAACGAGGCCTTCGATGATGTTAATAAACCATTTAAAATTCTACTATTGGCAATCATATGTAACACGTTTAGGGCGAAAATGTAAATGAAATTTTCGAATTATGCCAATTTCGATTTGAAAATATTCGAATTTGAAACTGTATTTTTCATTTCGATTTTCGTTTTTTTGAATTTATTTGGAACGTAATCGAAATGGTATATGAAATTACCGAAAATTCTGATTTTCAATTCGATTTTAGTTCCGAATATTTCTATAGTTTTTCGAAATATATAATATAATTTTATGATATATTTTGTAATCCCATAATATAATTTATGCTATATTTATATGAAAATATATAAATAGCGAAGGGTTAAGTACATTAAAATCTTAGAAAAGATTAGTTGGTATCATAAACTTTATGTTGCATTCTTCAGTACAAGAAAATATGTGATTCAATTTGTTGTTCTTACATGTGTTTTTATCAGTGTTCTAAAAATCGGTCGAGGCGGCCGATTAATCGGTCTCCGAGGCGGAGGCGGTCCAAAACCTTTACGATTTTAGTGTAAAGGTTTGAAAAATCGGTTTTTTGCCTGTGAGGCGGTTTAAGTATGTCTGAGGCGGTCCGAGGCGGTCAAACCTTTAAGGCGGGTCAAACTCGGTGGCAAAAATAGGTCAAAAACCGATTTTTTTATTTTTTTTTATTTTTTTAATTCAAAATAAAAGTTGAATTTTAATAGAAGATAATATGAGTTTATGCCTTATTTTGTTTATGTTAATTGTTATTGTTAAAGAACTAATGATGTATGCCAGAATGTTCAAGAATAAATTTAAATTAAAAAAAATGTTTTTTTATTTATATTTTATAAGGATATTTATGTATTATGATCTTATAATTATTAAACTTTTATTATGTTATTAGGATATATACATGATGGAGATATAATTATGTTTAAATATCTTTTTATATATGTTTGGAGTATTTATAAATAATATTTAGAAATATATTATATTAAATTTTAAAAACCGATTTATCACCGATTAATCACAGCCGCACCGATTAATCGTGAGTCAGTGCCTGACCGATTCGGACCCGATTACCGCTTTTTACAACCTTGGTTTTTATTTATTGTCTTTTGTCAAACTCTCTTTTTGATTCTTGCATTTTCCTGCAAAATTTCAACCAAATAAAAAAACATTGTCAAAATTTCCGTTATATCTGAATACGAAACAAGATATTATAAAATAATGTAATTTTCGAAATTCCGCCGATTCTGAGGCATTCCGAAATCAAAATGATTTTTGCATTCCGATTTTTTTCGGAACGGAAATTGAAACCCATTTTTTACTTCCAAGTTTTTTTTCCCGAAAAATTCATTTCCAACTCATTCCGTCCAATTTCCACTCCTTGCACCAAAAGACAAAATCCCTCGTCCCCGGGCCCCTATCCCTTGGCCCGACAAGTATTTGATGGAGGGATGTAAATTGTTGGTAACTCAACGACCCGTTAGGATAGCGGACCCGGACTTGGTGCCCACAATGAACCAACTCTCATTAAAGTTGAAATTCCCACACTGCGACTATTCGATCATAAGACATTGCACCATCTTACCACTCGCAACCAGTTGAGCTATATTATAAGGCCCAATTCCCACTCCAAAACCTATATGTGGATGTTATTATTTATTTTTATAAGAAAGTGAATAGTATTAAACATAAATAAGAGAGTCTACAAGGGGTGACAAAAGGAAGAAATAGGAATACAATCTGCATGAATAAAACCAGTCCCTTTCGACAAGAACGACGAGTGGTGCAAAATTTGAATCTCTATTTCGGTAAAAGATGTCAGAACTTGCGAATTCCTTCAACGATGACTTTGGACAACTAACGGATCACATAGACTTCATAATTGACGAAAATATCAAATTTAGATAATTTGATAGAACAAGGTCTTTGAATTGCCAATAATTCAGCCACAAGAGAGTCCATGCAATGATGCTAAGGGAAAACCGGAATATGCATACACAATTACTATTTCGTACAATCAAAGCAATGGAATGCAATACCATCAATCCAAAAGCAATTTGTGTTAATTTAATTTTTAAGCCATTCCAGCGTAGTGTCACGGCCCGCTAGTTTTGGCCCAACCCCTTGCCAGTTTCCCTTGGGTTGGGAGGTTAAGAAGCCTAAGATTTAGCCCAAATAGGGTTAGGCCCAAGTTGGCCCAAATGTATAGAGGAGTAGAGATTCTTTGAGGATTCTAGAAAATATTCTAGAACCCTCCCTTGTAGATATTTTTTTAGGAATTCTTTGGAGTGTTCTAGTGAACCACTCCCAACCGTTAGATCAAATAAATCTCCACCGTCCATTGAGGAGGTGGTCTAGTATAAATAGAGGTAGGGTCCTCATTTGTAACCATCCAAGAAATCCAACAAGTACGTAAGAAATAAAAGTACTTTCCTACAAACTCTCTTATTTTCTTAAGCTCTTCCTTCGTTTCCATCACTTAGCATTCGCAACACTTTCGGGAGAGGCTGACTTAGCTATCGCGAGGGGCGAGAAGGAGCTACGGCCGCACGGTTCGTTGTTAAGGGAACAAGTCCGTGACAAGTGATATCATAGCCCGGCTTAGGGCTTAGTGTTGAACGAATTCTCAAGCGATGACGAACGTTGAAGATATTTCGTACGTAACCGAGGAACGTGGTAGGGAGGCCCAAGTAAACAACAAGAAGAAGAGGGACCACATCAAGGCTCTTGGGGAGAGTACCGTTAATGAGGCCGTGCTAACGGATCATGGCGAAAGACTAGAGAGGCTCGAGAATAACGTCGCCATAGCGGAGCTTAGCGAAAGATTCGAGAAGCTCGAGCACGATGCGGAAGTGTTGGAGAACCACGTCGCCGAGCAACTCGATTTGTTTGGAGACAATGAGACATTGCGGGATGAACGATTGGATCGATTGGAGGCCATCATCCAATCCCTCCAAGAGAGCATCGAGGGGATGCGCGACGACTTGGCCTTGTGCAAAAAGGCCCCCGCTAACAGGAGCGTTAGCGTTACTTCAAGTCCAAGGGTGGACTGCCCGAAGCCAACGGGGTTCAACGGCGTAAGGGACGCCAAGGAAGTCGAGAACTTCCTATGGAGGATGGAGCAATACTTTGAGGGTATCGGTCTAGTCGATAAGACGACTAAGGTAAGAACTGCTTCCCTTTATCTTTCCGACACGGCTATGTTGTGGTGGCGTAGAAAACACGCCGATATCGAGAAAGGCATTTGCCGAATCGATACTTGGAAAGAGTTCAAGAGGGAACTCAAGCGACACTTCTACCCGGAGAACGCCGTTTATGAGGCTCGAAGGAAGTTGATGGAACTCAAGCAACGAAGTTCAATCCGCGAGTACGTGAAGGAGTTCACCACCCTCACCCTTCAAATTCCCAACCTTTCTGAGGAGGATCTCCTTTTCCACTTCACCGATGGGTTACAAGGCTTGGCCAAGCAAGAACTCCACCGACGAGACATCAAATCCGTCGATGAAGCTATTGCCGCCGCCGAGTCTTTAACCGAGTATCAATCGAGAGATTCGTTGCGGAAAGAGAAGTGGAACCCGACTAAAGGCGGGGGAGAGCGACGGGACAATCATGGTCGGGACCATCGAGACAACCGAGACCCACGGCGAGCGTCAACCTCGAGGGGAGGAGACAAGCCATCCTCACGCCAACAATTGAAAGAGAAGAAGAGGTCGTTTGTGCCTAAGGGCCGCACGCGATGAGTCAATGTCCCAAGATGGGGTCATTGTCGGCACTCTTACAACAACAAGAGGTCGAGAAAGGCACAAACGAGGGGCTAGGCAACATGGGATTGCTCCAACTTCTGAACGCTTTAAAGGCTAATCCGATGCCGGCAACATCAAGCAAGGGGCTGATGTACGTGGAGGCCCGCATCAACGGTACCCCAGCAAAGGTGATGGTGGACACCGGAGCGACCCACAATTTCATCACCGAGGACGAGGCCAAGAGGGTTGGCCTATCGGTGGACCAAACGGGACGGTTGGCTCAAAGCCGTCAACGCTAAGGCGTAGCCGCTCAACGGTGTAGCACGAGATGCGGAGCTACACTTAGGCACTTGGAAGGGCAAAGTGGATTTTTCGGTAGCACCGATGGATGACTTCAAGGTGGTGCTAGGCATGGATTTCTTCCGCAAGGTAATGGCTAACCCGATGCCTTGTTTCAATTTCGTATGTATCTTAGAAAAGGGAACACCTTGCATGGTGCCGGCCACCAACGGCACCACAACGGAAAAAAGGACACAACCAAGGCAACTGTCAGCCATGCAAGTTGCCAAGGGAGTTTGATACGATCCGCACAAGCTCCAAGACAAAGAATTGGAAGAAGAGAAAGCGAGTGAGATTAATGGAGCCGTTCGTGTTGGGATTGAAGAATAAAGGCTTGAATCAGGCCTCTGAAGAGTCGTTGTTGAGGAATTGGAAGAAAAGGAAGAGGAAAATTCGTTAGACAAGTCGAATTCCATGCATCCGAGATTCTCGCCTATTCTGGCAGAGTTTACCATTCGAGTTATAACTTTCGCATCTGAAGTCCATTTGAGCTAATTCAAAATGATTCGGAACGATAACTGAAATATCTACAACTTTCATGTTTTGAGCGAAGAGATATTCGTAGTGGAACAATGTCGAAATTGAGCTTTAATTGCATGCACGTGCACAGCCCAATGTCGCGAGTTAAGAAGGGTGATCGAGAAGCCGACTTGAAGATCAAGTTATCTAATTTATTTATGCACGTTTTTAATTTAGGTTTTATTATGTTTTTATTATTTTAGAGTTTTTTATGGTTAGGATTTGCTTATTTACAAGTTTCCTTATTATAGTTTAGGTAGGAGTCCTTTTCCTTGTGAAAAATGAGTCTTTTTAGACCTTATAAATAGGTTGCCAATTTGGCTTATTTTATAGGACGAATTTTGAATAAAGTTATGAGATTATTCTCTTTGGTTCTTTAAGAACTCTTCGAACATATCGGTGGATTCCGTTTGTTCACCCCGACTTATCAATCGATCTTCCGCAATCGATTGTGGCGTCTTCACATACCAAGGTTCTTGCCTCTTTATAGGCAACGGGTCGCGGTTCCACCCTTTGAATCTTTGTTTTTGGATGTTTTCGATCTTGCTTCCGCGTAAGGTATTAGGGTCTCGTAACAAGTTCTACGGGGTTCGTATCAGTTGGTATCAGATCCAACATCCAAAACAGGTTTCGCCTATCCTTTATCTTAATTGTTGAGTCAGTCCTTTCTTTCGTGTCTTCGTTTTGTTTTTTGTTTCGTATCAGTTGGTAACCAGAGCCAACATCCAAAACAGGTTTCACCTATCTTTATTTTTTTGTTGTGTCTTCTAGTATATCTCATCTTTTCTTCGTCAAAAAAAAATATATATACAAAAAAAAATTCGAATTTTTATTTTTTGTTTAGATTTCTTTTCAGCCAAGTTAGGGTTTATTAGTGTCAAAAAAAAAAATTGTATTGATCATGTCCGAGAAGGCCGGTTATAAAGGAGAAAGAATTGAGCAGCGTAGGATGTCGCCAATGGATAAACGCTTCCAGGAACTCCAAGATCGGATGGAAGGAATTATTACCCAACTAAAGGAACTAAACAAAGATCAACATGTTAGAGGGCCATACCTACGACGTGATGTTCACCAACCGGTTCTACCTCATCGTGATAAGGAGGTTTATGGTGATGGAAGATATGGTGTGACTGCTGCAACACCAAGAGATGTTTATTTGCGGCAAGGGGCTCAGTTCGATCGACCAAGACGAGGTTATTCCGATTATTACGAGCGAGAGTTAGATGATTATCCTAGATCAAGTAAGTACTCAGCTCATTCATCCTATGCTACTGAGTTTAAAGAAAGGAGATCGCCGAGTCGAAAATCACGGTGGAGCTCTTCATCAAACCGAGATAGGGAATCAATACCGAGAGAGGCCACGTTCTATCCTCTATATGAGACTAAAGAAAGAGGTTATTATTCTTCTCAATCTCGTTCAATTCATGATACTAAATGTTTTTGGTGTTTGGGTTTTGGTCATGTCGCTTCAGATTGTTTGGATAAGCCAATCATGAATTTGCGGTCGGACTACGAGGAATTGAAGAAAAAGGGTGATTCTTTATCGCCCATTGAAAAGGAAGATACTCGTCAAAGTTTTGAGTATGAGAACAGTCAAGCGAATTTGAAAATTGCTGATCCAATCGTTGAGGAAGAGGTTAATGAGAGTTCTGATCTCGAGTCCAAGGGGGAAGAAAATAGCAAACCCGCCCCACCAATGGAAGAAAAAGAAGGTTCGGATTCGAGGGCGAATCCTTTTGAAGAGGTGGAGAATGATATGATCCAGCCATGCAATGAAGTTAACGCTGAACTAACCGGAGTGCAAACTCCTATTGTGCATTATGATGAGATGGTGGTGTCGAGGTTTGACGCGTTGGGGCTTCGAGCTACAAAACACCCACATTCGTCTATGCTGCAATGGCTAATAGATGATATGTTCTGCGATGTGGTGCAGCGATGTGTAAGTTTGCTGCCAACGAGAGAGATCGATCATGAGATCGATTGTGTTTATACTCCTTGTGATATTTGTCCGGATTCGAGGATGAATCCTTTTAAAGAGGGGGAGAATGATACGATCCGCACAAGCTCCAAGACAAAGAATTGGAAGAAGAGAAAGCGAGTGAGATTAATGGAGCCGTTCGTGTTGGGATTGAAGAATAAAGGCTTGAATCAGGCCTTTGAAGAGTCGTTGTTGAGGAATTGGAAGAAAAGGAAGAGGAAAATTCGTTGGACAAGTCGAATTCCATGCATCCGAGATTCTCGCCTATTCTGGCAGAGTTTACCATTCGAGTTATAACTTTCGCATCTGAAGTCCACTTGAGCTGATTCAAAATGATTCGGAAAGCTAACTGAAATATCTACAACTTTCATGTTTTGAGCAAAGAGATATTCGAAGTGGAACAATGTCGAAATTGAGCTTTAATTGCATGCACGTGCACAGCCCAATGTCGCGAGTTAAGAAGGGTGATCGAGAAGCCGACTTGAAGATCAAGTTATCTAATTTATTTATGCACGTTTTTAATTTAGGTTTTATTATGTTTTTATTATTTTAGAGTTTTTTATGGTTAGGATTTGCTTATTTACAAGTTTCCTTATTATAGTTTAGGTAGGAGTCATTTTCCTTGTGAAAAATGAGTCTTTTTAGACCTTATAAATAGGTTGCCAATTTGGCTTATTTTATAGGACGAATTTTGAATAAAGTTATGAGATTATTCTCTTTGGTTCTTTAAGAACTCTTCGAACATATCGGTGGATTCCGTTTGTTCACCCCGACTTATCAATCGATCTTCCGCAATCGATTGTGGCGTCTTCACATACCAAGGTTCTTGCCTCTTTATAGGCAACGGGTCGCGGTTCCACCCCTTTGAATCTTTGTTTTTGGATGTTTTCGATCTTGCTTCCGCGTAAGGTATTAGGGTCTCGTAACAAGTTCTACGGGGTTCGTATCAGAGTTCGACGGGGCGATAGCCGCTTTGAAGGAGGATAGCCCGCCCGTCAACAAAGAGGAGGACGTCCCACCAATCATCCAAACCGTCTTGGAAGCCAACCAAGACGTGATGCCACCGACTTTACCCGACATGCTTCCACCTAGGAGGGAGGTGGACCACGCTATCGAGTTGGAGCCGGGAGCCAAGCCACCCGCCATGGCTCCCTATCTGATGTCACCGCCGGAGCTTGAGGAGCTCCGAAAGCAACTTAACGAGTTGGTCGAAATGGGGAAGATCAGACCATCAAAGGCACCTTACGGCGCACCGGTCTTAATCCAAAATAAGCACGATGGTTCTTTGAGGATGTGCGTGGACTACCGGGCGCTAAACAAGGTAACCGTGAAGAACAAGTACCCCATTCCCTTGATAGCCGATTTGTTCGATAGACTTGGTAAGGCCAAGATATACACGAAGATGGACTTGCAAAAAGGCTATTACCAAGTCCGCATTGCCGAAGGGGAAGAGCCGAAGACAACGTGCATCACTTGATACGGCTCTTACAAGTGGCTTGTCATGCCGTTCGGGTTAACCAACGCCCTGGCAACATTTTGCACTCTCATGAACAAGATCTTCCATCCATACTTAGATCGGTTCGTAGTGGTCTACTTGGATGACATCGTCGTTTATAGCGATACCATGGAGGAGCATGCCGACCACCTTCGCACCGTCTTTCAAGTACTTCGGGACAACGAGTTGTTCGTGAAGAAGGAGAAGTGCGAGTTTGCCAAGGAGGAGGTCCAATTCTTGGGGCATATCATCGGGCACGGGCGACTCCAAATGGATGGAGCGAAGATCAAGGCTATCACCGAGTGGGAACCGCCAACAAAGGTAACCGAGTTACAATCTTTTCTTGGTCTAATCAATTATTACCGGCGGTTCATAAAAGGGTACTCGGCACGAGCGGCACCACTAACTGACCTGCTCAAGAAGAATAAGCCGTAGGAGTGGTCCGACTCTTGCCAACGGGCGTTCGAAGACTTAAAGGCAGCGGTGAGCCAAGAGCCGGTCCTCGTCATACCGGATTTTAGGAAGTCGTTCGAACTTCACACGGACGCTTCCGACTTTGCAATAGGGGGGGGTCTTGATGCAAGAGGGGCATCCGATCGCCTTCGAGAGCCGAAAGCTCAACGAGACGTAGCGGCGCTATACGGTCCAAGTGAAGGAGATGACCGCCATCATCCATTGCCTTCGAGTATGGCGGCACTATCTTTTAGGCGCACCGTTCGTGGTCAAGACCGACAACGTTGCCACAAGCTACTTCCAAACGCAGAAGAAACTCTCGCCAAAGCAAGCACGGTGGCAAGACTTTCTAGCGGAGTTCGACTATGTCTTGGAGTACAAACCGGGGAAGGCAAACGTTGTGGCCGACGCGTTAAGTAGAACGGCCGAACTCGCAGCTATTAGCTCAACCAGGGGGAACTTGGCCGACATGATCCGAGAAGGGCTCGAACATGACCCAATGGCCAAGGAGCTAATCCGACTCGTCAAGGAGAGCAAGACGAGGCAATTTTGGGTAGAGGACGGCCTACTCTACATGAAGGGACAACGACTCTTCGTTCCGAAGTGGGGCAGCTTGAGGAAAGGACCTCATAAAGGAATGCCACGACACCAAGTGGGCGGGGCATCCGGGCCAAAGGCGGGCAATGGAGTTGCTCGAGACGGCCTACTTTTGGCCTCACATGCGGGACAATGTCGATACATATGTGAAGACTTGTCTTGTGTGCCAACAAGACAAGGTGGAGAATAAGCAGCCGGCATGATTACTTGAGCCACTCCCAATCCCCGAGCAACCATGGGAGTCGATCTCAATGGACTTCATTAGTGCAATGCCGACGTCCGAGGGGGCCGGATCTATCATGGTGGTGATAGATATCTTTTCAAAGTACGGGACGTTCATAGCTTGCCCGAGGGATTGCACCGCGGAGGAGGCAGCCCGGTTCTTTTTCAAGAACGTCGTCAAATATTGGGGATTACCGAGGAGCATTATAAGTGATCGACACCCACGCTTCACGGGACGACTATGGACGGAGCTTTTCAAACTTCTAGGGTCCGAACTTTGCTTCTCGACGAGTTTCCACCCCCGAACCGACGGGCAAACGGAGAGGGTGAACGCCCTACTCGAGTGCTACTTACGGCACTTCGTTGGAGCCAATCAAAAGGATTGGGTAAAGCTCCTTGACATGGCTCAATTTTCTTACAACTTGCAGCGGAGTGAAGCCACGGGGAGGAGTCCATTTGAGCTTGCAACGGGACAACAGCCGCTTACGCCACACACTTTGGCTATGGCAACCGACGGACGGAGTCCCGGAGCATTGAAAATGGCTAAGTCGTGGGAGGAACAAGCCGACTTAGCCCGGACGTGCCTTGAGAAGGCTAGGCGACGAATGAAGAAATGGGCGGACGACAAAAGACGACCACGGGAATTCAACGTTAGGGCCCAAGTGATGGTGAAACTACTGCCCCAACAATTCAAGGCGTTGCGGAGTATGCACAAGGGACTTGTGCGGAGGTACGAAGGACCATTTACGGTGATCGCCAAAGTCGGCAAAGTTTCGTATCGCCTAGAACTTCCAAGTTCTTTGAAAATCCATCCGGTCTTCCATGTGAGTATGTTGAAGCCGTATCACGAAGACAAGGAAGACCCGAGCCGAGGAGAGTCACACCGAGCACCACCAATCATGACTAAGTCATATGATAAGGAGATCGAGGAAGTGCTCGGCCGACAATTGAAGAAACGTAGGGGAGTTCCACCGAGTATTCAATACCTCATCAAATGGAAGGGATTACCCGAGTCCGAGGCAATGTGGGAGACTAAGGAAGACTTGTGGCAATTTCAAGATCGTCTCCACTTGTTCGAGGCAACGAGGACGTCGCCGGATTAGGCGGGGGAGGATGTCACGGCCCGCTAGTTTTGGCCCAACCCCTTGCCAGTTTTCCTTGGGTTGGGAGGTTAAGAAGCCCAAGATTTAGCCCAAATAGGGTTAGGCCCAAGTTGGCCCAAATGTATAGAGGAGTAGAGATTCTTGGATAATTCTAGAACCCTTCCTTGTAGATATTTTTTTAGGAATTCTTTGGAGTGTTCTAGTGAACCACTCCCAACCGTTAGATCAAATAGATCTCCACCGTCCATTGAGGAGGTGGTCTAGTATAAATAGAGGTAGGGTACTCATTTGTAACCATCCAAGAAATCCAACAAGCACTTAAGCAATAAAAATACTTTCCTACAAACTCTCTTATCTTCTTAAGTTCTTCCTTCGTTTCCATCACTTAGCATTCGCAACACTTTCGGGAGAGGCTGACTTAGCTATCGCGAGGGGCGAGAAGGAGCTAAGGCCGCACGGTTCATTGTTAAGGGAACAAGTCCGTGACAGTAGGCTTGGTCTATATTTGTTGAACTCGCCCGTTAAAAACATAGCCAATTAGGCATGGAATCTTATAATCTTACTATCAAATTGTGAAGTTATAATTAAGCTATTCAATTTCGACAAGATAAAGAAAAACAAATCAACCTATTTGGAAATTGACCAAGAGTCCGTTTGGATGGACGGAATTTGGGGTTGGACGGGTTTTAAATCCGCTGTCCAAATCCATTACCTCGTTTGGACCACAACTTAAATTAAGGGATTTCAAATGCCCCTCAAATTCGATGGATTTGAGCCCTTTTATTTGTTTGTTTGTTTTTTTTTTTTTTTTTGTTTGTTTGTTTTTTTTTTTTTTTTTTTTTTTTTTATGAAATTCAAATCCTTCCACAAACTCAGTCATTTGAAATTCACCATTTTCATATCTTCAGTCGAATTAGAGAATTCTCTCTTCTTCAACCTTTGAATTAGGGATTTTTTTTTCTTCTTCAATCTTCGATCTCCTATCAAGGGGATATTCCTCTTCACTTGGTTAAGTTGAAAATATTGGGTGTAAACCCAACTTGAATAAAATATTTAAGTGAGTTATGCAGTGTAGTTGATTTCTCAAAATCCATTTTGGATGAATGACAAATTAATGCATAAAGATATACACTTAAATCTTATATATAAAAGAAAGAAACGCTGGACAACCCTAAAAAATTCTGATGGTATTTCTGTAATTAATTTTTTTAAATATTTTCTTTCTCTACTAAATACTGAAGAATCATATCTAATGGTACTTTTGTAATTATTTATTTTTAATATTTTTGTCAACTAATTTTTTAACTATAATTTTCAACAATTATCAATCTCTTAATATATCTCAAATCTTAATAGATAAAGATAGAAATTCGATACGTTAAATCTTAATCTATATATTTGGATTATAAATCTTACTATGTCGAGCATTTTTCCACGTGCGATGCACGGGATATTATTTCAAAAGTGAAAAAAAAATCAATTTAATACATAATAAGAAAATATAGTATATTAATATAGTAAAATTTAATAATGTAGTATTACTCATATTTTATATAACATTTTTTTTTTAAATCTTACATATTAAAATTTATAATCCAAATATAAGGTTTAGATTTAATAAATTGAATTTATGTCTTTATATATAAAGATTTGAGATATACTGATGAAAGGAGATTGATAATTGTTGAAAATTAGTACAGAAAAAAATATTAAAAATAAATAATTACAGAAATACCATTAGGGTTTTTTAGGGTTGTCCCGTTTCTTTCTTTTATATGTAAGTCCTATTTTTCATCAATATATCTCAAATCTTAATAGATAAAGATAGAAATTCGATTCGTTAAATCTTAATCTATATATTTGGATTATAAATCTTAATATGTCGAGCCTTTTTTCCACGTGCGATGCACGGGATATTATTTCAAAAGTGAAAAAAAATCAATTTAATACATAATAAGAAAATATAGTATATTAATATAGTAAAATTTAATAATGTAGTATTACTCATATTTTATGTAACATTATTTTTTTTAAATGCTCGACATATTAAAATTTATAATCCAAATATATAGGTTTAGATTTAACAAATCGAATTTTTATCTTTATATATTAATATTTGAGATATATTGATGAAAGGAGATTGATAATTGTTGAAAATTAGTACATAATTTTTTTTTAAAATAAATAATTACAGAAATATCATTAGGGTTTTTTAGAGTTGCCCAGCGTTTCTTTCTTTTATATATAAGTCCTATTTTTCATCAATATATCCCAAATCTTAATAGATAAAGATAGAAATTCGATTCGTTAAATCTTAATCTATATATTTGGATTATAAATCTTAATATGTCGAGCATTTTTTCCACATGAGATGCACGGGATATTATTTCAAAAGTGAAAAAAAAAATCAATTTAATACATAATAAGAAAATATAGTATATTAATATAGTAAAATTTAATAATGTAATTTTACTCATATTTTATATAACATTTTTTTTAAATCTTACATATTAAAATTTATAATCCAAATATAAGGTTTAGATTTAATAAATTGAATTTCTATCTTTATATATTAAGATTTGAGATATACTGATGAAAGGAGATTGATAATTTTTGAAAATTAGTACAGAAAAAATATTAAAAATAAATAATTACAGAAATACCATTAGGGTTTTTTAGGGTTGTCCAACGTTTCTTTCTTTTATATAAGTCCTATTTTTCATCAATAAATCTCAAATCTTAATAGATAAAGATAGAAATTCGATTCGTTAAATCTTAATCTATATATTTGGATTATAATCTTAATATGTCGAGCATTTTTTCCACGTGAGATGCACGGGGTATTATTTCAAAAGTGAAAAAAAAATCAATTTAATACATAATAAGAAAATATAGTAAAATTTAATAATGTAGTATTACTCATATTTTATATAACATTTTTTTTTTAAATGTTACATATTAAAATTTATAATCCAAATATATAGTTTTATGTTAACAAATCGAATTTCTATCTTTGTATATTAAGATTTGAGATATATTGATGAAAGGAGATTGATAATTGTTGAAAATTAGAACATAAAATATATTAAAAATAAATAATTACAGAAATACCATTAGGGTTTTTTAGGGTTGCCCAGCGTTTCTTTCTTTTATATATAAGATATGGATAATAATACATTATTAAATTTTACAATGTTAATATACTATATTTTCTTATTATGTATTAAATTATTTTTTTTCACTTTTGAAATAATATTCCGTGCATCGCACGGAGAAAAATGATAGTAAGATTAATTTATGGAAAATAGAAAGGTGAAAAATCACTATCCCACATTAGAAAAAGAGCCTTGATGATAACACTTTAAATACTGAAACTTAGATAGCTTGTAGTGTTATTAATAACAAGTATGAGCTTATGTGCAAAGCTTCACGCGCACCATCGTCCAATTGCCTTGAGCTCGTGTCTAGATGGTAGTTGGGCTTTTGGAATGTAATTTTGGACCCAAAATTAATTAAGTTTTATAGACTTAATCAATTAATCCCTTAAGTGTAAAGCCACACGCGCGCCATGGTCCGCCCGCCTCGAGCCCGTCCAAAATTAATTAAGTTTGATAGACTTAATCAATTAATCCCTTAAGTGTAAAGCCACACGCGCGCCATGGTCCGCCCGCCTCGAGCCCGTGTCCGGAGGGTCATTGGGCTTTGGGAATGTAATTTTGGCCGCAATATTAATTAAGTTTTGTGGACTTAATTAATTTATCCGAATCTAATATTTTAGCTAATCGGAGAACTACATGTATCCTTAGACGACACCACTGTCCAGTAAGTGGACATGACTGTCCGTGTGCGCGCCAAGTGGAGCCTCATCATCCGAAAAAATGGCTATTTAAATTGAATTAATGTTTGGTCCACTGAAAAGATGTCACACATTTCCGGCCCCCGGCCCCCTTTCTTTCCTAAAGTTGTGTCTTTATGACATACAAAATAGATCCCGTGCATAATGCAAAATAATTCATTCAAATTTTAAGCATTCTCTGCATACAAAAGCATATTGTTCATTTATTCCTTCGTGTCTAGAAAGTTCAAAGCTCACGTTTCGTTCGTTGTAGTTCGACTTTTGTTGTGCTGCAAAATTCGAACCCTTAATTCGTTGTATCTTAGGGACAATCAGCTAAGAACGTAAGCACATATACGGGTCAATCTTGTCTTACGAAGAAAAAATCTAATTCTTGCCTCGACTTCTTTTTCGTCCAAAATTTATGTTCAAAGTTCATTTCGAAATATACCTCACATATAACAGGTTATTCTTAGCACCCAAGTACAAGAAACAACCATATTATATGTTTCTTGGAACAGAGAGATTGACAATCATTTGGCAACAAATTTGACTGATCAAATGGCTCAAGGAAACAAATGTGATGGTGATACCTAGGCTACTTGGGGATGAAGTGTTTAACGCTGTTCGGATGTTGATATGATGAATGGTAACAAAGAAAAATTTAATTTGTTGAAAGCTCTACCAAATGAAAAGAAAAAGGATTGGATTTTTTTTCTAGTTTACTCTTAATTGTCCTGCAGGTTTTAATTTGAAACTCGATTTAGGTGGCTTTATGAATTTGCCTTTATGAAACTCGATTTAGGTGGCTTTATAAACTATTTTCCTTTATATTTTGGAAGCTTTTTGAACTTTTTGTAATCTCTCTACGAAAATAAAGAAATATGTTTTTCTTCCATAGTTTAACTGCACCCAACCTTAAGACACCAATGCATAGGCCCTCAACCCCTTTCGAATCTTCATCTTAATTAATATTCCGTCGTTTAAAAATCTTCTAAGGACGTGTTTGGTACGCTTCAAATATTCTAACCAAAAAAAGAAATTAAAGTACTCTCTTTCTTTTTTTTTTCTTTAATAATTATTTTGAAAGTAGTCTTGTTTGATTGATAGATATTCTATATATGTTGCCAGCTAACTAGGAAATTTAGGGCAAATGGTATCCTAGGTTTTACATCAAATTTGAGGACAAAGATCCAGTCCAAATATTGGTTGTTGTATTTATTAGTTGTCACATTTATCTTTTGATTATATTTTCTAAAGATTTAAAGAATAAATTAATAATTATAGAGGAATATATATACAGTCCAAAATAAGTCCCTATCAAATTTTATGAGGTACTCAACGCTGCAAATATGACTTGTAGTTGGAATTGGGAGCACCCCATTTTCTAAAGTCATATTCACTAAAATAATTATGTATGCCAAACCCATTCCTTCGTTTTGTCTATTTCAATTCCTACAACAGTTTATCAAACCACAAAAAATAATAATAATATAGATTTTTTTTTGTTAATAAAGAAGTTAGAATAAAAATACATAGCACAACGCGACACCTTAATTCGTAAATATTTATAATCCGAAATGTTTTGAGTGTGTTTTCACGAGTAATTGAGAGAGAGAGGGAGGGCAGATAGAGATATAATTGACTGAAATCAGTTGGTGGTTGTCAGACCTTGACAAAAAAACATTTGAACTCGCGAATTTTAATTAATCCAAATCAAAAGTAGGACGACATGTCCTAATTGACCACAAATTAGGTTGTCTAGGTGAGTGACTTCTTATGATATCGTATAACTGGTGAAATACACTATGTGGTTTCATAAAATCGTAGATCTACGTAAATAACTATTCACTAACTACACATACACATGTATATGTATTATTATGTGTAGATCTAGGGTTTAAAATCAGATATAGTTCCACTAACCAGTGAGTGACTTCTTATTAATTTTCCAACGTATAAATTTCTAAAATTGGGTTAAGGGTTATTTTTTTTTTCAATAATTTTCCCCCAAAAAATAACGTTTTAATCTTTTGGAGAAAATAAATCAAATATCTCAATATATCAACCAATCAAATACACGTACTATACATCATTTGGGAATGGATAAGATCGATATGCATGCATGCATGCATGCATGGTGATGGGTTTAAAGAAATGAAGGAAGAGAAGTTCTGAACATGCTCACATGGCTCTGCACATGTATATTTTCGTGTTTCTTGAATTCTTTTGGGGACAATTTAAATTTTATTGAACAATACTTTAAAATATATATGTATCGATTATTTAAATTTTTAGATGAATTATTTTTGCATTTTTCTGTATCTCTGATTATCTGTCAATTTTGTCTTCTTTTATTATGCATGTTTTTGTTAGCTACTGCAATCATTGCCACTTGGAATCTTAGGAGCCTATATGTAGATATTGTTTTTCCATGGATAATTGAAATATATTAGTATAATTTCTTTTCTACATGCCATGTTAATTATATGTTTAGTTAATAGATATATAATTAACTAAATAACTGGACTTTCTTTGATCAATAAACTTGTCGGGTCGACTTGCAAATATTATGTTATCATGACTTATTTAATCTTATTTCGTCTTTTAGAGAATTTTTTTGTTGAACGTCCCCGCAGTCCAATAAAATAATTGAGATTTTATTATATATTAACTAATTTTATCGCCAACCAAACGAGGCATTAATAATTTTTAAAATTTAATCCTAAAAGTTAATTATATATCTATATAATACCAATGTTTTTAAATTCAATTTAACTCCTCAAATCACACTTTTGTCTCCATCCCTAGTGACAATAAGTTTATTGGCATAGACAATTAATTTAAGCAACACAAGCACATGGAGTGAAATATAGGTCTAAAGTGGGTAACCATATTATTCCCTAAACTTCATTTCCATGATTTTGATTGTTCCCAAACATCCCAAAACATTTTATATTAACAAGTATATATCTTTCACGACTTAAAAAAAAAAAAGAAAAATCTAGGCATATGTAGTATGTATATGCATATGTAGTTTCACCTCGAGCCTATGCTCATTTGATTTTTTATTTTTATTTTTTAACTATTAATTTTTTTGCAATAAAAAAAATTGCAAAATAAAGAGTAAACTGTAATTATATACATTTTTTTAATATTTATATATTTTTATATTATTTCTATAATATATTATATTAAAAAAAAAAGAATAAGTCTCGCGAGCCGGTTCTTGAGCTCACGAACAATTAAAAAAAGGTTCGAGCTCGACTCGTCAAAAAACTCAAGCTCGAAAAACTCAAATTCGAATTCGAGCTTTTTTTGAGCCGGCTTAGCTGGTTTTACCACCCCCAGTTAGAGCTATATATGCTAAATGTTTAAATCAAATGCCTGTTAATTTTAATTTCTATACGATGATATTCAACTTTTAGATGAATTAAACAACGTGACATCCCGAATTCGAATATCACAATAATATATTTACGTAAAGTCCGATATTAAAAGATGTTGGTCTTACATCCACAACAATTGTCCACATGACAGAGATAAGGGATATAATAAGCGGCCGACTCTAAATATATATTACTTGCCGCACAGTTTGTATGTGATGAATGCATTGTAATCCTATAATACTACGACCCTATGATAGCAACAAAAAGTCTACAAGTGGTATCATAATTAATGTCACATGTTCAATTCACACCCGGGTCCGGCCTAAGGCCATCGATCGAGCCTTAGGCACAAAAAATACAAAAAAAAAAATGGGGCCTCTTATATCAATTTGTTTATTTTATATAATGAAAATTTATTCCGATCCATATTTGGGGTCATAAATAATACGCCTAGTTTTGGGAGTCCGAGGCGTAGGCCTCGGGCTCGTTTCTAACCCGAGCAATCGACCTAAAAAGTTTATCGTTATTTTACAACTTAATTAAGTTTTTACAAGAAAAGATTATTTAATATTCCAACCAACTTTTGCAACTTTATGTTAAAATGATGAGAAACTTGCCAATCTATGTGGAAAAGAATTTAGCCAGCAGGCAGGGCATGTAAAAAAGGAGTTTGTATAGTAGCTGTCAATAAAGTTTGTTCATCATTAATGTTTAACTGTTAGTTATTGTTTCGAATTTGAATTGAAATCATTTCTTTCCAACCGGAATACTATGAATTATATATATATATATATATATATATATATAATGTCCCTTAAGCTTTATGCACTAGCGGAGCCAGAATTTTAAGTTTGCTGGGTCCGAATGCATTAAAAAAATTATGAGAGGGGGGAGATAATGCTAATTATACACTATTTTTTAGATCCTTAGTTCCTTACATAAAAATATAGGGATTTGAGAATTGTTGGGGGGTCATGACCTCCTCTGGCCCTATGTTGGCTCCGCCACTGACTTTATGGCAACCGATATTTAGATTCATGTCTCAATAATTTAGGGTCCACTCGGGTTTGTAGATGCTACACCCGATGATAACACACACCGATATGTATGTGTGTTTGGTGGATAGTTCCGATGTATTATACCAAGTGTAGCATCTCATAGACCGGATCCATCCCGCAATCTTTTATTTATATTTTTTTTTTTTATAAATAAGATATTATTTATTTATAATTTCAATATTCAAAAATACTATATAATTATGTAACAATACAAATGAGAAGTATGGGAGCATAGTCTAAAATCTAAATTACGTTGACCCTAATAATCATAGCCACGAGACTTTCCAATCCATGTATATACGTGTCGTGATGCCAAATTTATATATTGAGTATTTTGAAAATTGAAAAAAAAAGGATGAAAATATCATAAAATAAAATTATTAATGAACAAAAGTGCAAACCTACACATATGATACAAAATTTGTATGAGTTTACTTGGACATGTATCATTTGAATTTTTGAAAGGAGGAAAAAAAAGTACTTAATTATGTGTAACTTTATATTTTTACAATATAAATAAACTATGGAAAAAGACAAAAAGAAAGAAAAAAAAAAAAAAAGGACTGCTCATTTGAACTCGATCCCTCCTCTATCCAAATGAGGCAGGGCTATAAATAAAGACTTCAAGCATACGAGTTTCCATGCACAACTGCAAACTCTCTCTCTCTCTCTCTCTAGATCAATCACTCTCTCTCTAGAAATAAAGAATGGTGTCGAAGGTGGGAGAAACAACAGTAGTGAAAGGGATGAGTAATGAAAAGAAGATAGTTACTAATTATAATAAATGCAACAAAGGTAAAAACAGCAAATTCAAGAGAAGCACATCCAATCTTGAAGACGATGGACTCTCTGCTGCTATTTTCTTCATTGCTTGCATTGCCTGCACCCCTTCCCCCGGCCCCGGCCCCCCTTCTTATTAATATATCATTTTAATCAATTCCGATATATAGCTATAAAAATTGGCTGTTATTATTGCTTAATTTTAGGAGGCCAACCTTGTTACTCATATGATTGTATACTACTGTTCAATTTGGTAGGCAGATTATGCTGGTGGTGAGAATATGGAAACATTACAATTTTCACCCCTCAGGTTTGCACCAATTTCATATTCAGTACTCAGTGTTTACAAAAAAACACATTTGGTCCTTCGTGTTTAATAAATTCAACATTCTTAGTCGATCTCCCCGTCAATTTCCGGTAATACTAACGGAATCAAAGCGTGTCCCAATGAATGTCTTAACTGACGAACTAACGGTAAAGTGATGGAAATGATCAAAAGTGTTTATGAAACATGAGGACCAAATATGTTTTTTTATGAACATGAGGACCAAATGTAATTTTCTCGTGAGAATATATATACATAGATTATCCATTTATTGATTTCTTTACTCTGATTATTCCATGTATATATACATATATAGTTATGTACTCTTCACATTATAAGTTGTTATTGACTTAAAGTTCAAAAATGAATTAGAAAATTGGATTAATTCCACTTTGTACACTAGATAAATATAGTGTTTTGACTATTTGCGCAACCAAAGAGAATTAGTGGTATTTTACTCTCTCAAAATGCAACAAATTATTCACTATACACCGTAAATGGCTTAATTTCACCTTGGACCCTTGAAATATAGTTTTTTGGCACTTTGGACTCTCAAGAAAATTTAACAACAGTTTGTACCATCAAAACACAATGATTCATTCACAATGCACCCCATATTGAATTGTTATAAGTTAATGAGGATAAGTTCTTCTTAATACTGGTATTTTTCAATGATACATTTTTTTGCACCAAATGACTCAAAAATTGTTTCTATAAAACAAAACAATTTCTTTCCAATTTTCTTATCACCGAATTATCCGAGAGGTAGATGTTTAAAAGAATCAGTAAAAATAAATTGATGTAATCAATCATAGTAATTTTATTTTTCAATATGTTAATGTTAATTGTGCAGTGTCGAGTTAAACACAAAAAAAAATAAAAAAATCCTTCAGCCATTTACATTTATAAGAATAATTCGAGCAAATATTTTCACGAATTATAATGAGGTCTATATCCGCCGCTGACTCAAGAGTACATATAAGAAGAGAAGATTCTGTAGATTGTCTCCCCAACAATGTGCACAGACAAGATTTGTGTGATTGTAAAGAGAAAATAGGAAC
This sequence comes from Erythranthe guttata, assembly GCF_000504015.1. The sequence goes on from NW_012194840.1 coordinate 999,998, forward strand.
AAATAAAAAACAATAATTAATGTGTCTGAACCAATTTTCATTACATTGATGCATCAAAGAGGCACATGCATGTTTAAATGTTGTTCCTTGTTAAATGTTGTCCAATAATTATTTGGTCCACTGCTTCAAGACATTTTCTTTAAATGTAAATTATTATTATTATTAGGGTAAATTACAAACACCCCCCCTGAGGTATGGTCAAATTACAAAAACCCCCCTCTTGTTTGGATAATTACATCTACCCCCCTCAACTATGATTTTTTCTTAGACCTCCACCTTTATGGTGCCAAATTCAACATAGTCATCTAGATTCCGCGAAATGTGCTCTAGTTTGTACTCTTTTTGTGTAAAAAATACAGTTTCCGATGCACCACAAACTGATATATACAAGCTAAAAATCACATATTATGAACATCTTGATTCATAATGTAGAGTTTGAATGGGATAAAACGGGTACAAAAGTGATAATATTCCATATAATCTCGAAGATTCCACTAAATTTGATGAGTTGAGGGGGTGGTTGTAATTATCCAAACAAGAGGGGTGTTTTTGTAATTTGACCATACCTCAGGGGGGTGTTTGTAATTTACCCTTATTATTATTATTATACTATTGCTTTTTTTTTTTTTTTTTTTTTTTGCGGAAATAAATTATTTCATTGGTAACTTTGAAGACCAGAGAGGCATCGTTAAAACATTGTTTGGGTCTAATACGGAAATAGTAATCCTTACAATTACGAGATACAACGATGAAATCCGAAAAGGAAAAAAAAAAAAAACACATGACCAAAACATCAAGGTCGAAACAACCACTGATTCCGGAACCTCACATGGGGTGAAAATTTTGTTGCTACGCTTATGAACATGAACCCCGTTTGCTACCCGACCGGCAACTCAATTTTTCTCTCAAAGAATATAATAATATGCTCCATGGCGAACAAATATCGATATAGTAATTTGCATCCGCGTGCAACGTAAAATAGTTCCCAATCCTTCCGCCCTTGATTGTTCCGCATGGCGGAAACTAAAACCTGAGAATCACTTTAAATAATGATGTTTTATAGTTGAAATGCACGACATCATAGAAGACCGTCTCTTAGAGCTAAAAAAATCAGCCATGTTGTTGGTTCCGTTCCCATAATAATTCGAAAAACTCATTATGAAATTACCATAATAACCATGGTTTCCAGTATGATCCGATGGAGATTCGAAAAATAAATATATTGCACTAATGAAGCTAGCGGCTTTAAGTTAATATATTGGGTAAATTGCACTTAAGTCCATGTGGTTTGACTATTTTGCACACGAACCCCTTGTACTTTAACACAAGCATATAGCCCTCCTGTACTATCAAAATTTTCCTCTTCCTAATGAGCATGAGTATCACATAACCACAAGGAGCTTATACACTTATATTAAAATTACAAGGGAGGTCATTTGTATATATTGAAAGTACAGGGGTCAAAAACTATAGGGAGCATGAGTGCAAATGTAAAAAAAGGTCCTACCGGGAGTCGAACCCAGGTCGCTGGATTCAAAGTCCAGAGTGCTAACCACTACACCATAGAACCTATTTGCTAATTTTTTGTTTGTTAAATAATATAATTATGAATTCTAGTGTTTTGACTTATAAGTTACCCATTTTTACGTATTTTATTACCAATAAACTGCTAATTATATGAGATCGTAGCTGATAATATGACTAAAGTTTGTGTTTTCACATTGCATTGGACTTTAGTACGTAAAAGCATTTAATTTGTAGGTCAATGATTATTACTCTATTATATTATAGTTATTTATGATTATTGGTATGACCTGAAAGAATGTTGAAATCGTAGATGATGATGTCATAATAAATTTATAAAATATATATTAGAAAATAGAAAAAAAAAATATATGGCATACAACACACTGACTCTTTCTTGCCGATTCTTTCCAAATGCTCTTTGACTTGTCCTCGTTGTAAAGTTATCATCTCTTAAAATAATTTATCAGATGTAAGAATTTATTAATTAACAGCTGGATATGCAGTCAAACACGCTCTTTGTTTTCATGGAGGAGAAGCTAATAATCCCAAAATATCCCTTATTATAATATTTTTTATTAGAATTAAATAATAATGCTAACTAAACATTTGATGCACATCGCATATATGATTGAAGGTGTCGAAAATTCGCACCTTCAAGAATTCTCCACCGGGACCCTAGTAGTGAATCTTCCGGTAAAAATTCTATTACGATAAAATTCTTTTTTTGATCTTTTTTATTATTTTCTCTCTTTATGTCTTTTTTTTACTGTTGTATCTCTGTGTGCTTCGACGATGATTACAAAGATCTTTATAAGCTAATTGTTCCCGGCAATTAAGGGGACAGATTTCGTCCATTACTCCCGTCTCTCCTCCTTGGTCTTGATCTTGGGCCTTATATAGAAGATCTGATTGCCTCTCCCTCTCATTCTTATGCTGAAATCGCGCCCTCTTAACTCGCTTGGGCCATGTTTTCTCGCCCACATTCAATTCCTCTGGGCCTTGTTTGAGCGTGTTAGAGAGAAAACCATACGCCGTCTTATGGGCTGAGCTTTGCTCGATAGGTCGATTTGGGCTTAGTTGTCCCGAGATTCGTCCCACTTGGCCCAACCCCCATGCGGGCTATCCTTTTCGCACCCGGGCCCATTACAAATGGCTAGGTTGACAAACTGGGCCCTATCATCTAGTCCCCCCTATTCTCTAGTGAACCTAAAGATAGTTCGCTAGAGAATATGCTTGGAGCGGACTAAACATAGAAATGAGAGAGGGAACCGTAGAAAATTGGAAACATATTCGCGAACTTCACATCGTTAATTGTGCGAGCTTTTTTCCACCACGTATTTATTTCTGTGAATACGCGCCCCTTCCCAATGCTTTTCATTATTGCCCTGCGTCTCGAGTCCCGCATTCTTCGCACGTGGGGAACGTATCATCTTCTCGTCTTTTCGATAGCTGTCGCCGCCCAACCGTGACGAGACACCTGTCCAAGATTTTCCGCCCGTTACAGCTACCCGGACCTCGTGTCTTAATCTCCGCCTTCCATCACTGTTTGATCCGACGGTCCCTTTTGCAGGATCGTTTCACCTTAACTCTTCCCCCTCCCTATATATACCTCCTCTTCCATTTCATCCATTTCTTTTACCAAACTTACTATTCCGTCTCGCCTTTTTGCTACTCGCCCTTTTTTTTTTTATTCCAGTTCGCCCATCGTGAGAACCAGCCTCGCGCATCCCTTAGCCTCCTTTTCTTTCTAAGGCATCAGGTACTTCTTCGTTCTCTGCCTCATTTTCTTTATTCTTTAATACGTCTATAAAAAACTTCCTCTCTGCTTTGTAATTTCTTGAGTCGTCGTGTCATGGCTTTTGGGCCTTCATCGTCATCTATCCGTCCCCCTTCTTCCGCCGAGCATAACTTGCCTCCAAATGAGGATCCTTCTCTAGTCCTAGGGTCATCTTCGTCTTCTAGTTCTTCCTCATCTGACTCCTCTTCCGACACACTTTCTGACACATCTCGCCCCCTTATAAACCTTGAGCCTCGGCCGGTGACTCAAAAGGTTAGGAAAAAGGTCCAATCAGGGGAAGCGGGAATTTCAGAGAGTTCCCTCGTGACACTTCGCCATATAGAACTGTTTATGCGCGACGTGGGCCTTCCTTCAGGCTTTTCTATTGCGACTCCTCGCGAGAACGAGCGACCTCATTCTCCTCCTCCTAACAGTGTCACCTTTCACTTAGGCCAATTCTATGCTGGTCTCGCTCTTCCCCTCCATCCGTTCTTCGTCGCAGTTTCTGAGAAGTACGGTATTCCCATTAACCAATTCCACCCCAATTCTATTCGTTTTATGTCGGTCTTCTATTGTGTTCTGGCGTGGCAAAAAATAGAGCCGACTGCTGATCGCTTGTTCGCTTGTTTTATTGCGAAGAAATATTCCCCTTATATGTTTTATTTGGCTGCCCGTGCTGGTACCAAGCTTATGGACAACAAAGCGCACATAAACGAAAACAAGTGATTAACCACCCCCAAACTTAAAATTCACATTGCCCTCAATGTGATTTGCCCGGAGTTTAAGGATAGAAAACACCTGTTTTTAAGCGTCCGGACCATCGTCGGGTTGCGCTCCAACTCCACCATGTGCAAGAGCATCACCATCATCTTCCTCATCCGAAAGCTCGGGTACCGGTTCAAGGATCGGTGCGGGCAAAGGAGCCGGTTCGGTGCACTCGGGATTGCCGCACGCCAAATGTCGCACAATGGCTTGAAGCATCCTTCCCGACCACCGTTGGAGGGACTCAATCGGGACATATGAATCGAAGGGACCGTACTGTACGTTAACTATATCTGAAGGTTCTTGCAGGCACTTCATTTGTATCTAGGGAATCATGACGCGTAGTTGCTAGACGCCAATCTTGATTCGTTGGGTGATTAAGGTGAAACGAGTTTCATTTTAATCGTAACTCTAAGGGGACGAGTTTTGACCACAAAGGGTTGTGGGCCCACGGCTAGCGTACACCTGAACCATCGAGGGTCACACTGCTCGTGCACATGAGATCTTTGAATAAACGGTCAAAGGTAAAATATGTTTATCTTTGCATGATTGGAAGTCAATATGATTGGGTCCAACATTCGTAATTTGGAATTATGAATGAGAATAAGAAAAGGAAAAGAATAGGCGAACGTATTAGTGAACCTTCTAAATCGGGAAGTTTCCAAATTTAGAAAGTGCACTGAATTAGGGTTTCCACTTTTGGAAAGTTGGAAATCGAGAGTTGGAACTCGTAATGATGAGGACATTATAATGATTCCGAAAATGTAATCGTTACAATTTTCCGATCATTGAATTGAGAGAGACGAGCAAGTAAAAGAACTAACGGACTTAAGCTGTTGGGCCATGTCCAACTTAAGCCCGTTAGGGTTTTATGCAAGACATATAAATACTTGATTTATAGGTCTTGCACACACACAACTAAGAGAACACACGTTCATAACCCTAGCCGCTGCCTCTCTCGATCAGCCACCCTCTCCCACGGCCACCACCACCGCGCCGTCGCAAGAAATTCGCCGGAATCGGCCACCCGTTGGCCGATCTCTTTCGGTATTCCTTTCCTTCTTTCTTTTCTTCCGTTATTCTGACTATTACGTGTCTAGTGCCACGTGTTTAGTAGATCGAAGTATACGAGGTGAAATCCAAGAGGAGGAAGATCGAAGAATCGAAGATGCGAGAAGGCAATTCAGAAAAACTGCTCTCGGATTTTCTGCGCTGCCCAGCGAGAAAATTCGCCATAAATCAACGGTCATCCGATGGACGTGAAATTTTGACAGTAATTAAGCATCGTCCAGAAGGAATTGTTCATCCAGTAAATACGCATGGAGATACTGAAGTCGGAGCAAGGCTGTAATTTCAGATCAGCAAACAGGTTGGATCAATAGGAGTGGGAAGAGCAGCTAGCCATCTTCTCTGCGCGTGAATCACATGCGCTGCCGTAGCTCGGATCATCGCCGTTGCTGCCCCGGATTGCACGGATTGGTTTCCGTGGCAATCTAGCTTTTCTTAGTGCGCCTACCTCACGCTTCAAGAGGTAATGTTTCGAATCTATTGTCATTCGATTCGGTTACGTTTAAATTAATATATGCATGTTCGTTTTAATAAGAAACTTGTATGATTTTATGTGACTACATGAAATTGGTTTTATTATTGCGAGCATGATTATTTGATTTAAACGCGAGCATGCTAATTGATTTAATTTCGATTAAGTAATTAAGCATGTTATTGTTTTAATTTCGCTGGAAGCGCAAAGGTACGCAATGTATGTTGTTTTAATTTCGCTGGAAGCGCAAAGGTACGCAATTAATTGTTTTTAATTTGTCGGGCATGTGCTTGTGTGCTTTAAAGTCGTTTAAATCGCATTAAATTTTTGTTTTCCGCTGCGTACGCGTGCCCGAAACCCAACACCCGTTTGCTTGTGGGTGTGCCACGGATGTGAAACGTTGGGCGACCTTCATCTCTGTGCACCACCCTGTTATCTTTTTACCGTTGAACTGTGTGCCATTATCCGATATAATAATTCTGGGGACTCCGAACCGGCAACAAATGTTTTTCCAAATAAATTTCATTACCTCATCTTCAGTGATTCGCGATAACGCCTCGGCCTCCACCCATTTTGTAAAATAGTCTACAGCTACGATAAGGTACCTCTTTCTGCGAACCGCCATTGTAAAGGGGCCCACCAGATCGATCCCCCATTGCGCGAAAGGGCATGGTGACGATATGATTTTCATAGGTTCGCCTGGCTGACGTGCTACTATGGCATGTGCTTGACAATTAGGGCATCGTCTTACATATTGCGTGGCTTCCATCTTCATTGTAGGCCAGTAGTATTCTGCCCTTAACAGCTTTTGTACTATTGTTCTTGCTCCTTCATGGTTGCTACACCATCCTTCATGTACTTCTTTCAGCACGTATTCAGCTTCGCTGCTTCCTAGACACCTCGCGTCTACATGCGAGTATAATCTCTTAAACAACGTTTCGCCTATTAAATAAAAATGCCGGGCCTTGTATTCTATTCGTTCTCGCGTGCGTCGATCTGAGATTGTATTGCCTTTAAGGTAAGTAATGATTGGTGTTCGCCAATCTTCCTGATCTTCCACCCTTGCAACAAGTTTTTCGCTATTACTTTCAAAAAACCGTCCGCAAGTTGATAATATGGTTATATTCCGCTCGCTGCAATCCACGGATGAACTGCCAATTTTGGACAAGAAATCAGCTTGTGAGTTTGATTCTCGCGGGATCTGGATGATTTCGCACTCTTCAAAGCCTTCGACCAATGTCTTGATAACTTTCACATATGCTTCCATTCGGACATCCTTGGTCTCGTATTCACCCGCCAGTTGTTGTACCACTAATTGAGAGTCGGAGTGAACTTTGGCTTTTTTTATTCCCATTCTTTGGGCTATCTCCAGTCCTTGCGCCAAGGCCTCATATTCGGCTTCGTTATTTGATGCTTTAACATTGAATTTTATAGCAAAGTGGAATTCTTCTTTGTTGGGTTTTATAAGCAACACACCTGCTCCGGCGCCTTGATTTGTGGAAGATCCGTCCACATATACCTCCCATGGCTGCGAGTTCTCAATGCGCGTAGTTTCTTGCAGAAAATCTACCAGTGCCTGCCCTCTTATTGCAGTCCGGGGCTCGTATTCGACATTGTACTGGCCTAATTCCACGGCCCATTTGACCATGCGCCCCGATGCTTCGGCATTCCCTAATGTCTGTCGTAGAGGATAGCTGGTCCTTACTATTATAGTATGGGATAGGAAGTATGGTCTTAATCGCCTTGCTGTTGTTATGAGTGCCAGGCCGACCTTTTCGACTTCGGGATAGCGAAGTTCGGCGCCTTGCAAGATTTTACTTACGTAATACACGGGCAACTGTTTTTTATCTTTTTCTCTGAACAATACTGAGCTGATGGACTCGTCCCCTGCAGCTAAGTACATGCAGAGGGTTTCTCCTTCTTCTGGGGGGGATAGTGAAGGGAGTTTCGAAAGGACTTGCTTCAGATTTTCGAAGGAGGTTTGACATTCCTTCGTCCCGGCGAACTCTTTCCCCTTTCGTAATGCTCGAAAAATAGGGAAACTGTGTTCGGCGAGCCGTGACACAAACCGACTGAGTGCTACGACTTTCCCCGCCAGCGTTTGTACTTCTTTGATTGTCCTTGGCGCAGTCATTGTTGTGATCGCTTTCACTTTCTCCGGGTTGACCTCTATGCCCTGTTTAGTGACCATATATCCCAGGAATTTTCCGGTGCAGACTCCGAAAGAGCATTTAGCAGGGTTCAACTTCATGCCATATCTTCGAAGAGTCAAGAAGGTCTCCGCGAGGTCAGCTATGTGTGATGTGGCCTCGCGACTTTTTACTAGCATATCATCCACATATACCTCTAGATTTCGCCCTAATTGCTTAGCGAACACCTTGTCTACTAGCCTCTGATATGTCGCACCCGCATTTTTTAAACCAAACGGCATAACTTGATAACAGTATGTGCCTCCCGATGTGATAAAACTAACCTTGGGTTGGTCTATGACGTCTAGTCTGACTTGATGATACCCTTGCGATGCGTCCATCATGCTCAATAATTCGCATCCTGCCGTGGCATCTACCAACTGATCTATCCTGGGTAGTGGATAGTGATCTTTAGGACATGCGGCGTTGAGGTCGCGGAAATCTATGCACATACGCCATTTACCGCCTGGTTTAGCTACTAGAACAGCGTTTGAAAGCCATTCGGGGAATTGGATTTCGCGTATGTGTCCGATTTGCAGGAGTTTGTCCACTTCCTCCTTGATGATAGCGTCTTTGATGGCTCCAAAATGCCTCTTCTTTTGCTTCACTGGTCGGATCTTCGTGTTGATGTGTAGCTTATGGACCATGATGCTTGGGTCTATTCCAGTGAGGTCTTCCGATTTCCATGCGAACACATCCGAATTGTCTCGCAACAAACCAATCAGCTGCTCCTTCATTTCTCCATCTAGACTAGACCCTATTCGCGTGACGCATTCTGGGCAATCGGGTATGACTTTGACCTCTATAAGCTCTTCGCTGGTGCTAGTGTGGATCGGCGTTGCCTCCGCTGTGTTGGTTCGTACTTTCTTCCCATCTATGGTTCCGCCTTGCGATTCTCTGACTCTTTTGCTCTTTTCCCCTTGACGAACTGATTCTACGTAACACGACCGTGAGCTCGTTTGGTCTCCAATGACCTCTCCGACTTCACTCCCTAAAGGAAATTTTAGCTTCATGTGGTATGTTGAAGGTATCGCCCGGAAGGTATTAATCATGGGCCTCCCGAAGATCATGTTATATGAGGATTCGGGCGCATCTACCACCATAAAATTAACTGTTTTGATTTTCACGAGCGGGGCCGTTCCTAGAGACACCGTAAGCTTCACTTGGCCCAACGGACGAACTGACCCTCCGTTAAAACCATATAACATTGTGGATACTGGGGCGACGTCCACTTCGAGGTCCATGCGCTGTAGACAATCATGAAGTAGAACATTCACCGAGCTACCATTATCCACGAAGATCCTCGAGACATCATAACCAGCGACGTTGGAGGTTATCACCAGTGCGTCTGCGTGCGGCGTGTCTAGGGCGCAGCAATCGTGAGGTCCGAAGGAAATAATGGGATGAGCTTCGGCCTTAACGCTAATTTGGTTTACCTCGGCTTTCTTGATGGTTTGAAGGCGGTAACGTCGCGCTCGGTTTGAATCTCCGTCTGTCGGGCCGCCAATGATCATACTGATGAACCCCCGTTTTACTATTGGTTCTACTTCATCCTCTTCATCTCTTCGCCTTTTCTCGCTGTCCCTTCTTCCTTTAGAACTTTCTTCCATGACATATTCTGACAGGGCCCCTAATCGCACCAACCTTTCTAATTCATCCCGTAAGGTGAAGCACTCATTGGTCTCATGACCATAATCATTATGGAAGTGACAATATCCACTCGCGACTGCTGTTCCCCTTGGTGGTTCGCTGTGCCCCCTTGGCCATCGTAGTTTTGGGTGTTTGGCTATGTGCTCGAGAATAACAGATTTGGGTAAAGCGAGCTCCGTATACCTGTCGAACCGGGGATCTCCTATTTTGAATCTGGGTCCTCCTGATGTAGGGAACTGGTTGTGTCTTCTCGCGCTAGGGGGGTAATGTGCCTCCGGTTGTTCTTCTTGTATTTCCATTAACGAACGAACATTACTTCGAAATTGTTCGTTGCCCTTGTGTGGAGCCCGCACGATGCGCTTCTCGCTATTTCCCATATCTCTGGAACGTTCTCCCTCTTTCATCCGGCGACATTCTTCTAAATTGATGTATTTCTCTGCACGTTCCAACAATTCTGCGAAGGTTGAGGCGTTTCTTTTGGCTAGTGATCGGAAGAAATCGCCATCTTGCAATCCCTGGATGAATGCGCTAACGAGGATTTCGGGAGGTGTCACGGGGATTTCTAACTTCTCTGCGGAAAAACGCTTCACGTATTCGCGCAAATCTTCTCCTTCTCTTTGCCTAAGTCTGAATAAAGCCATCGCGGTTTTCTGTTGTTTCTTTGAACTTGAGAAGTTGCGCAGGAATTTTGTGCTAAAATCTTCAAAAGAGGTGATGGACCCTCTGGGCAGGCTGTTGAACCAAAGTTGAGCATTCTTTATTAGCGTGGTAGTGAATACGCGGCATCGTATTCCATCCGTATACAAGTGCAGTGTTGCTATACTTTTGAATCGGTACAGGTGATCCAAAGGATCGCCTATTCCATCATAGAAAAAACCCACAGGGGTGAATGTGGATGGCAGTGGATCTTGCAAGATATTCCATGCGAACGGCCCGGCCTCTATGATATCAACCGGTCGATTAATGTGGTGTTGCCTTACCTCCCTAGCATTTCTTCTTTCTTTAGTCGCATCTTCTTGCCCCATGGAACTGAAGCTATCTCCTCTTCCTTCCGAACGATCTACGTGTGTTCGCTCTTCTCGTGGCACGCCAGATGGAGGCTCTCCCTGGGTATGCATTCGTCGTTCTCGTAACTGGGCGAGCTCTTTCTTCATATCTTCCATTTGAAGGACACCATTCTCGCGTTCCTGTTCAAGCTTTCGGATGCTCTCCTTCTGAGCGGCGATCTGGATCGACAAATATTCTTCTTCTCTCGCGCTTCTTTCGGCGGCCGACGCTTCTTTCTTTTCGTTCTCTCGAGCCTCCTTTAGTTCGCCTTCGAGCTTGTGGACTTCTTCTTTGTGTATTGCTAGTCTTCGTTGTTCTACACCCAAAGCGATTTGCTGATCTAACAGATCCATGAGACTTTGAGTGGTTTCTTTGGTTTTGTCCCCATGGGCCTCCTTGTTGTTCGGATTGTTCCGATCGGACATTTCGCCTATAGATGTTTTATTCGGGAGGATCTCCTGTGGGGATACATCCATGATATCCCTCGAATTCTTGGTGGGAGGAGTTTTAGTCCCCAATTCGGTTTCTAACCGTTTCGTGATGCCTTCTCCCTTCATGATATTACTCACGCCCTAGCTCTGACTCGCTCCTTTTCCCACAGACGGCGCCACTTGAAGGTGTCGAAAATTCGCACCTTCAAGAATTCTCCACCGGGACCCTAGTAGTGAATCTTCCGGTAAAAATTCTATTACGATAAAATTCTTTTTTTGATCTTTTTTATTATTTTCTCTCTTTATGTCTTTTTTTTACTGTTGTATCTCTGTGTGCTTCGACGATGATTACAAAGATCTTTATAAGCTAATTGTTCCCGGCAATTAAGGGGACAGATTTCGTCCATTACTCCCGTCTCTCCTCCTTGGTCTTGATCTTGGGCCTTATATAGAAGATCTGATTGCCTCTCCCTCTCATTCTTATGCTGAAATCGCGCCCTCTTAACTCGCTTGGGCCATGTTTTCTCGCCCACATTCAATTCCTCTGGGCCTTGTTTGAGCGTGTTAGAGAGAAAACCATACGCCGTCTTATGGGCTGAGCTTTGCTCGATAGGTCGATTTGGGCTTAGTTGTCCCGAGATTCGTCCCACTTGGCCCAACCCCCATGCGGGCTATCCTTTTCGCACCCGGGCCCATTACAAATGGCTAGGTTGACAAACTGGGCCCTATCAATGATCATTAGAACTCACATACAATTAGTGATTAGAAAATTTGAAATTAAATCTTAGAATATATATAAGTAAAAACTTTCACCTTATTTATTTATTTATTTATTTATTATTATTTCTTTATTATTATTATTAAGGGGACGTGGGGGTTGAATACATTAAATACAAAATAAAATTATTGAAACATAATTAATGAAACACACCAAGAAATATTTTTTTTACTGAAAACAATAACAAATAATTAGCACAAACAAAGAACACACACAGTAGATTATATTGAGATCTTCATTTGAGAGAAGTTGCCTGTAATAATTTTTCTCAATTACTGCCATTTCTACCTCAGCCATAGTCACCCAAGCTTCTATCCCGTCTCCCGATTTCGTATCCGTAAAAACAGTCAAATTCTTGTGAGGCACCGGATAAGTCGACACCCAACGAGGCTCCCCCCAACCATAATTCACCTCGTATATCGGAAAATTACACCAACTCGAAAAAATACAAATCTCCAAAAACCCTTCTTTTTGTTGAATGACCATCTCAACCAAAAGCTTAAGCTGTTAGTGAAATGTATCATTTAATATTAATATCTCCAATACAATGACCATCTCAACCAAAAGCTTAAGCTGTTAGTGAAATGTATCATTTAATATTAATATCTCCAATACTTTTAATAAGTCATCGTCGTCGTCGAATAATTTCTCACCTCCATCCCCATTCTTCATCCCACAAACATAATCCCCGTCGATCTTTTTAACCGCCTCTCTCAACTTGGCTACCAAAACCGGATACGACTGATCTTGTTCGTCGTTTATCGACGACCAAGCGATTGCTTGCGTGCATGCGTTGCCGAATGTTTCTTCAAGAATCGGCGGGTTATTAGCTCTAGATCTCACGTTCACTGCATGCATGGCGGCAAATTTCGCCTTATTACCTCTCTCCAAATCACCTTCTTTGGTGGTGTTGGGTGCTAAATACCAACACGCAAGTGTACGTATCGCAAACAAGTAGTAAAGTAGACTCGTGAGAGTCGGATGTCGATCCCACAGGGAATACGCAAATTATTTAATCCTAAGTACCAAATCCTAACAATTATGATTTTTATCCAGCCTACGCAGGGTTGTCAATTTAATTAACTAAATAAAGTAAACTAATTAAGAAAGCAATTAAACACGAGAAAATATCAATATAAAACGGATCTAGGATTTTATCTTCCCCTATGCGATAATTCTTCACCCGATTAATCTCCTATCATGCAAGTTACGATTCCCGATTATTAACCCAAGACACGAAATTATTCATAACCAGCTGTCGCTGCGCTATAAACCTATTATTCATAAAAGATTCACTATATGTCTATGCAAACCTAGTATAAATAAAGCATTAAATAGCAAGTCTCGTAAACGGCTACCTAAGGTATTATCTGTATGTCTACGATAATACATGCAATTAACACACACATTCGGTGAAAAACTACTCGAAGGCTCTTCTATCCCTGTTCTAATTATTAAAACGATCTGTCAATCAATTCTAACAATAACAAATAGCAACATAAGTTAGCTACGCTCATGCACTAAATAAAATCAAGATAGAAGAAATAATCGAAGAATTAAACTTGCATAAAAGTAGAAAAATAGGTTCGAATTACCACATAGGGTTCCAATAAAATCCTAGAATAAAAACTTAGCTACTCATGTTCGTTACGGAAAACATAATGAAAATACGAAAAATCATAAAAACAATAAAAGAGGAGAACTATAATGAAGAGTCGTCAAGTCTTCGTCTTCGTTCTTGCTCCTTGATTGCGTGTCGAAAGATAAAAGCTAAAAACTAAAATAAAGATGAAAGGTAAAAGATAAAAAAGATAGGTCTAATTGTGTGCTTGTGGCCTTTAAATAGGGTGCAAAACTATAATAGGGCGGGTTTCCTTGTGTAATTAAAATTCCTTCACTGCGCCATCACGACCTTCCGGACGGCCGTGTGAGATTTTGAACTAAAATCCGCACGGCCGTGCGGTCTTTAATTCTCCAGATTTCTGATTTTTTCACTTTTGGCCCACTTTTTCTCTGAATTTGCAGTTTTCACCCCAAAAGTTGCCAATTCTTCAATTTGCACCTAAAATACAAATAATAGCCATTTTAAGCACCAATTATCATTAAAACACACCAAAAGCTCCAATTAAAAGGTATAATTAAGTGTATAAATATACACTTAACACACCCCCAAACTTGAACTTTTGCTTGTCCTCAAGTAAAATCAAATTAAGAACACAAAACAAAACCATACATCTCATTACATAGATTGATGGGTCAACTTCGCGTTTTCAGAACTTGCAATTATGATGACAATTCATAGGTATTCGCAAGCTTAACATTCAACGGCACTTAGTCACTCACTATTACCAAAAACCACAAATCATACAATTGCTTCAAGTATCCAATATTTACAAGTTAAAGATAGAAAGAATTTGTACTTACATGCATATATTTGACTCCAAATACTCACCAAATTATTTTACTCAACTAATATTGAACAATAAGCTATTGGGATCATTGGGACTTTGCGGCTTTCAATTGTTAGGCTCTTTGGTCCGAGGTAGGTAATATGGGTATATGTGGCTAATTTTCTTGAATTGAGGTGATTACGCCAAAATTTGAAAGATAGGCGTTTGAAACAATGAATTCACCTCTAGGGACTTAAATAAACTCGATTCTCCAAAATTCACACGTCAACACTTTTGCCTTGAGGCAATGGATCGAGTTTTCAACACAACTCAACAACTAGTCCTTATTTCTCCCTTATAATCTATTCTTCTTCTTCTATTTTTTTAATTTTTTTTTTTTTTTTTTTTTTTTTTTTTTTTTTTCCGAAAAAAAAAAAAAAAGATCTTATAAAAATTTTTTCGACCGACCCCAAGGGATAATTATTCAAAAATCCCCACTTTTCTACCTTCTACATATTGGCAAAAAAAAAAAACACCTTTTCTCTCCAAGGCTCAAATCAGGGTTCTAAGGATAAAAATTTAAAGGTAGGCTTGAAAGGCTCAAACGGTTCAAAAAAGGCCCAAATCATATCCCAAATCACTTATTAACAACCCTTCGTATCATAAATGTCCTAAGGTGAGATTTAAAACCGAATAAAGCATGATTGAGCACAAATAAATTCCAAATTTAAAATGCAAAACATTCAACCAAAGCAATGCACAAGGTGTGATTCCTAGCAATAATTCACTTCTACGTTCCGTTGAATCGAAAGCTAAACAAATACATACTCCTTATCAACATAAAACAAGTAGTTTCATCATCAAACATTGACCATCTACCATCATCGTAATTCATCGATGCATCGAACAAAATTTTATTTTATTTTTTTTTATTTTTTATTTTTTTATTTTTTTTATTTTTTTTTTTTCATAATAAAAACGAAAATAATAAAACGACAACTAAAACAAAAACTAAAGCATGCAAAATAAATAAAAAAATAAAACACACATAAAGCGCACATAAACGAAAACAAGTGATTAACCACCCCCAAACTTAAAATTCACATTGCCCTCAATGTGATTTGCCCGGAGTTTAAGGATAGAAAACACCTGTTTTTAAGCGTCCGGACCATCGTCGGGTTGCGCTCCAACTCCACCATGTGCAAGAGCATCACCATCATCTTCCTCATCCGAAAGCTCGGGTACCGGTTCAAGGATCGGTGCGGGCAAAGGAGCCGGTTCGGTGCACTCGGGATTGCCGCACGCCAAATGTCGCACAATGGCTTGAAGCATCCTTCCCGACCACCGTTGGAGGGACTCGATCGTGCTCACCTTGTGCTCCACCGTGGCAAGCCGATTTCTCGTGATCACCAACTCACGCTCCATTCGTCTTTGAAATCGCCGGTCCGAACTTGTGCTTGGACCCTCGGGTGGAGTTATTGGTTGGTTCTCGACTGGTTGCTCGCCATCTTGGATGGGTGCCTTGTATTGCCGGGCCGCAAGGTCATTCATCGGATTCCGAATTGATGTGAAAATGTCCGTCGGTTTGGTTGGGACCTTCGCCTTCTTGCATAAGCCGGTAATGAGGCAAGGGAAATAAAACCCCTTGGAGTTGTTGACCATGGAGGTCCAAAATCGGCCGGATATGATGACGCCAATGTTGATCGGGGTGCCCTTGAGGATGTAGTATGCCAAAGCACACCGTTCGGGGTCCACGCGAGTCCACGAGCGGGTGGGAATGAGGTTGGCACATATGAACGTGAGGCACGCCTTGCCTACTTGGTTGATGCATTTCCACTCTAACTCGTACTTTTCTTCGGTAGATAGTTCGGACCAAATGGGGGGTCCATCGCACAACACCTCGGCGATGTGATCTCGTGTGACTGCAAGTTGCAGTTGCCCCCAATTGAATGGTGTCATGTGTCGGAGGTGATAGAAGGAATTGATGTCGTAGGCATTCCACTCGACCCTCTTGCCTCGAACAGTGCTCACGGTCCGCTCCTCTGTGAGGTGGATATGGTTGTTGGCGTAGAACTCGCGGACCAATGATAGGTTGATTGAACCCTCCGGTTCCAATAGTGCTTGCCACCCTCGTCGTAGGAATTCTTGATGTAACGGGGCAAATTGTGGAAGGGTGATTTCGTAGGCACGCTCCGTCACTAGTTTCTTCCCCTTTTGCTTCTCGAAGCGAGCACTAGCGCCTTCGACACAAAAAGCGTCGGCGTCGGGGGTCGGAATTTGGTCGGTTTTCTTGCCCTTCCCCTTGCCTTTTTAAGTACCTTCGCCTTGAGAAGTGCCCTCTCCGTCACGTCCTCGTTTCCCCATGACTTGAGTATGTGTGTGGAAGGGATTTGGAGTGACTTGGTGTGCAAATTTTCCCCCAAACTTGACTTAGGCAATTCGTCGAACACCTTGTGGGCGTTCTTGGTGGAATGAATTTTTGGAGAAACTTGCTTGTTTTTGAATCCTCCCTGTGCAAATCAACAACAAACAACCAAGTTTAAGCAATATGTGTGTGTAATAGGTGAATTGCTGGCGAAATTGTTCAAAAAAATCGAAAATTTTGAAAAGAGGGGTTAGGGTTCGAAGTGGGGAGAGAAAGAGGGGTTGGATTTGTGAAAATTGGGGTTTTGAAAACCCTTATTTAAAATGCCCCGTTTTTCCCTTCGGACGGCCGTGCGGGATTTTGGCCTAAAATCCGCACGGCCGTGCCAAACTGTAAATTTGTACAGTGGCCCCTTTGAATCTCGGACGGCCGTGCGAGATTTTGGCCTAAAATCCGCACGGCCGTGTGAAATGCTGATTTTGGGCAGTAGCATCGTCCGCTTCTCGGACGGCCGTGCGAGATTCCAAGTATTTATCCGCACGGCCGTTTGACAAGTTTCAATAATTGCATTCAAGGCCCTGAAAAATAAAAACTTCTTATTAGTGCCCCTGAAACTTTTTTTTTTTTTTTTTTTTTTTTTTTTTTTTTTTTTTTTTTATAAATTGAATTAAGCAAAACTTAAAAAATTAAAGTGACATAAAATAAAATAAAAAAAAAAAAAAACGAAAGCTCGGGTTGCCTCCCGAGAAGCGCTAAGTTTACAGTCTTCTGCCAGACTTTGTCTGCTTCTTTGTTCAAGCTAACGTGACCGAAGTCACTTGGCGATTGCATCCCTCTCCCCAATAATGCTCGTTTGGTTCGTTAGGTGGCCACATCCACCTTGCACGTTCATCATTGTTATCATCCCAACTCTTTTGACTGTCCCTCGGCGGAGTTAAAATTGAACTAGCACAATAAACTTGCTCCGTCCGACTATCTTTTCCGCCACCATCTCCTGCACTCAAAGATCCTTTCCCATGGTCTAAGATCAAAACGTCAAAATCGTCATGATTTGTAAAATCCACAAGATCAATAGCATAACAATCATTATCATCACATGGATTTTTATTAGTGCTAAAAACGTTAAATTTGATCGTTTGATCGTGCACTGTCATTGAAAGATCACCACTAGCACAATCAATTAGAGTTTTCGACGTGGCTAAAAACAGGCCTTCCTAGAATAAGAGGTATCTCCCTATCTTCATCTATATCAAGTATAACGAAATCCACAGGGAAAAATAAATTTATTCACTTTTACTAGCACGTTCTCTAGAATACCTTTTGGGTAAACTAAAGACCTATCGGCTAATTGAAGGGTTATAGCCGTTGGTTCAATCTCACCTAACCCAAGATTTTTGTAAATGGAATAAGGCATGAGATTAATGCTGGCACCTAAATCAATGAGCGACCTAAAATTTCTACCTCCGATAGTGCAAGGGATAGTGAACTTACCTGGATCGCCGAGTTTTTGTGGAAGGGGTCGTACAAGAATTTCACTGCATTGCTCCGTGAGTTGGATGATCTCATTCCCTTGCAATTTATTCCTCTTTGTTACGAGCTCCTTGAGGAATTTCACCCACTTTGGCATCTTTTGAATGGCTTCGATAAAAGGAATATTGATGTGGATTTCCTTCAGCTTGTTCAAGAATCCTTGGTGCTCGGCATCGAGCTTCTTCTTTTGAAGCTTTTGAGGATATGGGACTTGAGGGACTCGTGAGATCACTGTGGGAGATGGCGGTTCCTTGCGAGTTGCTTCTTTTTCCTCAATCTCATTCGGCTCCTCGATTACCGTGTTTTGCTTCTCCTTTCGTGGGGCCTCCTCCAATTGTCTCCCGTTCCTTAAACTCACGGCATTGCACTGCTCGACGTTGTTCTTCCGAGGATCTTCCGTGTTTGATGGCAGTGCTCCCGATGGCCTCGCTGTTAGTTGGGTTGCAAGTTGACCCATCTGTGTTTCTAAATTGCGGATGGAGGCTTGGGTGGTTGTCATAAATTGCGCCAAGATGTTTGCGAGATCTCCTCCTTGAGGTTGGGCTTGAGGCGGATTTTGGAATCCGGGCGCTGGTCGTGAATAATTAGGCGGTTGACCTTGAGGTGGTGCTTGCCTTGGTCCTTGCTGATTTCCTCCCCACCCAAAGTTAGGGTGATCTTTCCATCCGGGGTTGTACGTGTTGGAGTACGGGTTCCTCTGTTGTCGGTTGGTGTCATGCACATAATTCAGAGACTCCGTTTCTTCTACGTACTGGTTGGGAACTTGGACTGCATGGGCTTGCTGAGTCTGCAAAGCCGCTACTTGCTTCGATAGCTTCTCCAATTGGGCTGTGATTGCAGTGACTCCGTCTAACTCCAAAATTCCTCCCGTCTTGACTGTTCCGCTATTCGACCGGTCCGATGCCCGCATGTATTTGTTTCTAGCGATCCGCTCCAAGAGTTCGTATGCTTCGTCATAGGTTAGACTCATGAACATACCTCCAGCTGCAGAGTCGAGCACGGTTCTCGAGTTGTCTTGCAATCCATCGTAAAATATTTGCAATTGGCGCCACTCTTGAAGTCCATGATTCGGGCACCTCCTTACTAGCTGCTTGAACCGCTCCCACGTCTCGAATAGTGCTTCACCGGCTTCTTGTATGAAATTTTGAATTTCTCTCCGGATTCTCTCAGTTTTTGTTGGGGAGTTGTATGTGTTCATGAAAAGTTGCGCTAGCTGGGCCCAAGACGAGATGGAGTGCGGTGCGCGAGTTTGCAACCATTCTCGGGCTGCTCCTTGTAGGGAGTGCTTGAACAGGCGGAGTTGCAGTGCTTCGGGTGTTACTCCGTTCATCTTGTGCGAGTCACACGTTTCGAGAAAGTTGACCAAGTGAAGATGTGGATCTTCATGAGCCAATCCGCTGAAAAGACCATTGTTTTGGAGCATCGTGAGGAGTCCCGCTCGAATCTCGAAATTGTTGGCTTCAATGGGGGGCTGCTGGATGCTTGATTGGAACCCATTGAGTGTCGGGACGGTGTACTCGTGCAGTGCTCGTTGACGAGGCGGTGGATTAATCAGCTGGCGTTGCTCTTGCTCGTTGACGATTTCTCTTGCCACATTCGGTGGGCGCCTTTGGTCACCTTCTCCACGATTATTCTCGTCCTCCATCGTTGCCGGATTGTTTTGGGCTAACCGTTGATTTCTCCTGGCTTGCCTAAACGTTCGCTCAATTTCGGGATCAAGAGGTAGCAGGCTCGTGTCGTGTCCTCTTCGCATAAAAAGTACCTAAAACAAAATAAAAAAAAAATAATTAAATAAAATAAAAAAAATTTGGCTGAAGTAAGAAAAATTGTTCAAATTTAATATTAGGATAAATAAATAATTTAGCCGTATTCCCCGGCAACGGCGCCAAAAACTTGTTGGGTGCTAAATACCAACACGCAAGTGTACGTATCGCAAACGAGTAGTAAAGTAGACTCGTGAGAGTCGGATGTCGATCCCACAGGGAATACGCAAATTATTTAATCCTAAGTACCAAATCCTAACAATTATGATTTTTATCCAGCCTACGCAGGGTTGTCAATTTAATTAACTAAATAAAGTAAACTAATTAAGAAAGCAATTAAACACGAGAAAATATCAATATAAAACGGATCTAGGATTTTATCTTCCCCCTATGCGATAATTCTTCACCCGATTAATCTCCTATCATGCAAGTTACGATTCCCGATTATTAACCCAAGACACGAAATTATTCATAACCAGCTGTCGCTGCGCTATAAACCTATTATTCATAAAAGATTCACTATATGTCTATGCAAACCTAGTATAAATAAAGCATTAAATAGCAAGTCTCGTAAACGGCTACCTAAGGTATTATCTGTATGTCTACGATAATACATGCAATTAACACACACATTCGGTGAAAAACTACTCGAAGGCTCTTCTATCCCTGTTCTAATTATTAAAACGATCTGTCAATCAATTCTAACAATAACAAATAGCAACATAAGTTAGCTACGCTCATGCACTAAATAAAATCAAGATAGAAGAAATAATCGAAGAATTAAACTTGCATAAAAGTAGAAAAATAGGTTCGAATTACCACATAGGGTTCCAATAAAATCCTAGAATAAAAACTTAGCTACTCATGTTCGTTACGGAAAACATAATGAAAATACGAAAAATCATAAAAACAATAAAAGAGGAGAACTATAATGAAGAGTCGTCAAGTCTTCGTCTTCGTTCTTGCTCCTTGATTGCGTGTCGAAAGATAAAAGCTAAAAACTAAAATAAAGATGAAAGGTAAAAGATAAAAAAGATAGGTCTAATTGTGTGCTTGTGGCCTTTAAATAGGGTGCAAAACTATAATAGGGCGGGTTTCCTTGTGTAATTAAAATTCCTTCACTGCGCCATCACGACCTTCCGGACGGCCGTGTGAGATTTTGAACTAAAATCCGCACGGCCGTGCGGTCTTTAATTCTCCAGATTTCTGATTTTTTCACTTTTGGCCCACTTTTTCTCTGAATTTGCAGTTTTCACCCCAAAAGTTGCCAATTCTTCAATTTGCACCTAAAATACAAATAATAGCCATTTTAAGCACCAATTATCATTAAAACACACCAAAAGCTCCAATTAAAAGGTATAATTAAGTGTATAAATATACACTTAACAGGTGGAAACAATAAAACTTTTCCATAGAAAAGCTGTGACGGCTTCAATTTTACTAGGGTTTGTTACTTTTGAACTAACCCCGTATTTTTTTAGCACGAGCAACGTATCCTTATCGAACTCAAACCTTTTTGTGACCATATTAACGTCCGTCGGAGGGGCATTTTCGGAAGATAATTTCGATAGATCCAACAGTGGAAAATGAGACGATAGATCGAAGTTAGGCGGCGGGTTTTTTTCTTCTACTTCATTATTTATGCATGCATCTGCCCAAGAATTCATGAAAAAAACCAACGACTTAATATCGGCTATTTTGTGTGAAATGCACACGCCTACCGCAAAACCTCCACAACCGAAGAAGTTGACTTGGATGTGTTAAGTGTATATTTTTACACTTAATTGCACCTTTTAATTGGAGCTTTTGGGTGTGTTTTTAAAATAATTGGTGCTTAAAATGGTTATTATTTGTATTTTAGGTACAAATTGAAGAATTGGAAACTTATGGGGTAAAAACTGCAAATTCGGAGAAAAAGTGGGCCAAAAGTAAGAAAATCAAAACTCTGAAGAATTAAAGACCGGACGGCCGTCCGGATTTCAAGGCTAATTCTCGCACGGGCGTCCGGGTTCACGAAAGGGCGCAGTGAAGGAAGTTTAATTACACAAGGAAACCGTCCTCTTATACCAAAAAGCACACAATTAGGAATCAATCTTTACACACGCAATCGAGGAGCAAGAGAACGGAGCAACGAAGACGAAGAGTACTTGACGAATCTTCATCATAGTTCTTCCTTTACTTTTATTTCTGGATTTTTATGAACTTTCGTATTTTTACTATGCTTTTCGTTAAGAACATGAGTAGCTAAGTTTTTATTCTAGGATTTTGTTGGAACCCTATGTGGTAATTCGAACCTCTTTTTCTACTTTTATGCAAGTTTTATTCTTCGATTATTTCTCCTATTTGATCTTATTTAGCGCATGAAAGTAGCTAATTTATGTTGCTATGTGTTATTGTTAGAATTGATTGACATATCGTTTTAATAATTAGAACAAGGATAGGAGAGCCTTCGAGTAGTTTTTACCGGATGAGTGTGTTAATTGCATGTATTATCGTAGACATACAGATAATACCTTAGGTAGCCGTTTACGAGACTTGTTATTTTAATGCTTTATTCATACTAGGTTTGCATAGACATATAGTGAATCGTTTATGAATAATAGACTCATAATACACGCGACATCGGGTTATGAGTAATTTCGTGTCTTGGGTTAGTAATCGGGAATTGTAACTTGCATGATAGAGGTTTAATTGGGTGAAGAATTATCGCATAGGGGGAAGATAAAATCCTAGATCCGTTTTATATTGATATTTTCTCGGGATTATTTGATTTCTTAATTAGTTTAATTATTTAATTGATTTAATTTGACAAACTTGCGTAGGCTGGATAACAATCATAGTTGTTAGAATTTGGTACTTAGGATTAGATAGTTTGAGTATTCCCTGTGGGATCGACATCCGACTCTCAAGAGTCCACTTTTACTACTTGTTTGCGTGCACTTGCGTGTTGGTATTTAGCACCCAACAAGTTTTTGGCGCCGTTGCCGTGGAATACGGCTAAATTATTTATTTATCCTAATATTGAATTTGAGCAATTTTTCTTACTTCAGCCATTTTATTTATTTTATTTAATTATTTTATTTTTATTATTTTGTTTTAGGTACCTTTTATGCGAAGAGGACACGACACGAGCTTGCTACCTCTCGATCCCGAAATTGAGCGAACGTTTAGGCAAGCCAGGAGAAATCAACGGTTAGCTCAAAACGCTCCCGCAACAATGGAAGAAGAGATTAATCGTGGGGGAGATAACCAAGGGCGCCCACCGAATGTGGCGAGAGAAGTCGTCAACGAGCAAGAGCAACGCCAGCTAATTAATCCACCACCTCGTCAACGAGCACTGCATGAGTACACCGTTCCAACACTTAATGGGTTTCAATCAAGCATCCAGCAGCCCCCCATTGAAGCCAACAATTTCGAAATTCGAGCGGGACTCCTCACTATGCTCCAAAACAATGGGTTATTCAGCGGATTGGCTCACGAAGATCCACATCTCCACTTGGTCAACTTTCTCGAAACGTGTGATTCGCACAAGATGAACGGAGTAACACCAGAAGCACTGCAACTCCGCCTGTTCAAGCACTCCTTACAAGGCGCAGCCCGAGAATGGTTACAAACTTGCGCACTGCACTCCATCTCGTCTTGGGCCCAGCTAGCACAACTTTTCATGAACACATACAACTCCCCAACAAAAACTGAGCGAATCCGGAGAGAAATTCAAAACTTCATACAAGAAGCTGGTGAAGCATTATTCGAGACGTGGGAGCGGTTCAAGCAATTAATAAGGAGGTGCCCGAATCACGGACTTCAAGAATGGCGCCAACTGCAAATATTTTACGATGGATTGCAAGACAACTCGAGAACCGTGCTCGACTCTGCAGCTGGAGGAATGTTCATGAGTTTGACCTACGACGAAGCATACGAACTTTTGGAGCGAATCGCCAGAAATAAATACATGCGGGCATCGGATCGGTCAAACAGCGGAGCCGTTAAAACGGGTGGAATTTTGGAGTTAGACGGGGTCACTGCAATCACGGCCCAGTTAGAGAAGCTATCAAAGCAAGTAGCGGCTTTACAAACTCAGCAAGTCCATGCAGTCCAAGCCCCCGACCAGCGCATAGAAGAAACGGAGTCTCTGAATTATGTGCATGACACCAACCGACAACAGAGGAACCCGTACTCCAACACGTATAATCCGGGATGGAAGGATCACCCTAACTTTGGGTGGGGAGGAAATCAGCAAGGACAAAGGCAAGCACCACCTCAAGGTCAACCGCCTAATTATTCACGACCAGCTCCCGGATTCCAAAATCCGCCTCAAGGCGGAGATCTCGCAAATATCTTGGCGCAATTTATGACAACCACCCAAGTCTCCATCCGAAATTTGGAAACACAAATGGGTCAACTTGCAACCCAGCTAACCGCGAGGCCATCGGGAGCACTTCCGTCGAATACGGAAGATCCTCGGAAGAACAACGTCGAGCAGTGCAACGCTGTGAGTTTAAGGAATGGGAGACAATTGGAGGAAGCCCCACGAAAAGAGAAGCAAAACACGGTAATCGAGAAGCCGGGCGTAATTGGGGAAAAAGAAGCAACTCATGAAGAGCCACTATCATCCACAGTGAAGTCACGAGCCCCTCCAATTCCATATCCTCAGAAGCTTATAAAGAAGAAGCTCGATGCCGATTATCAAAGATTTTTGGACAAATTGAAGGAAATCCACATAAATATCCCGTTTATTGAAGCCCTTCAAAAGATGCCAAAGTGGGTGAAATTCCTCAAGGATCTCGTGACAAAGAGGAAGAAATTGCAAGGGAACGAGATGATCCAACTCACGGAGCAATGCAGTGCAATTCTCACACGGCCCCTTCCACAAAAACTCGGCGATCCAGGTAAGTTCACTATCCCTTGTACTATAGGAGGTAAAAATTTTAGATCGCTCATTGATTTAGGTGCTAGCATTAATCTTATGCCTTATTCCACTTATAAAAATCTTGGGTTAGGTGAGATTGAACCTACGGCTATAACTCTTCAATTAGCCGATAGGTCTTTAGTTTACCCAAAAGGTATTTTAGAGAATGTGCTAGTAAAGGTGAACAAATTTATCTTCCCGGTTGATTTTGTTGTTCTCGATATAGATGAAGATAGGGAGATACCTCTTATTTTAGGGAGACCGTTTTTAGCCACTTCGAAAACTCTAATTGATTGTGCTAGTGGTGATCTTACAATGATGGTGCATGATCAAAAGATCAAATTTAATGTTTTTAGTAAAAATCCCTTCGATAATAATGAGTGCTTTACTATTGATCTTATGGATTTTACAAATTATGAAAAAGTTGA
Organism: Erythranthe guttata; assembly: GCF_000504015.1. Next base: position 1,025,084 of record NW_012194840.1, read on the forward strand.
TGTTTCGATCTTGGACCATGGGAAAGCATCGTTGAGTGCAGGAGATGATGACGCAAAGGGGACTCGGAAGGAGAAAGTTTATTGTGTGGGCTCAATTTCAACTTCTCCGAAAGATAGTCAAAAGAGTTAGGGTGCTAATGGTGATGAACGTGCAAGGAGCATGTGGCCACCTAAAGAATCAAACGAGCATTATCGTGGAGGGGAATTCAATCGCCAAGTGACTTCGGTCACGTTAGCTTGAACAAAGAAGCAGACAAAGTCCGGCTGAAGACTGTAAACTTAGCGCTTCTCGGGAGGCAACCCGAGATTTCGTTTTTCTTTCTTTAATTTTTTTTTTATTTTAATTTTTTTTTATTTATCTTGTTAGTTTTAGTTTTTATTTTATTTTAACTTAAAAAAAAAAAAAAAAAAAAAGAGTTTCAGGGGCACTAATAAGAAGTTTTTATTTTTCAGGGGTTAAATTGCAATTTCTGCAATTACTCACACGGCCGTGCAAGAAAAAAGGCAGAAATCTCACACGGCCGTGTGAGATTTTAGAGGTGCTACTGGATAAAATCAGCGAGGGGCGCGGCCGTGTGAAAAAAAATAACTGAAAATTCGCACGGCCGTTTGAGAATTAGAGAATCTACTGTATAAAATCGGAAAAGGGCGCGGCCGTGCGGATTTTACACCTAAATCTCGCACGGCCGTCCGAGATTTGAAGAGGCTACTGCCCAATTCTGAGAAAGGGCGCGGCCGTGCGGATTTTTCACCTAAATCTCGCACGGCCGTGCGAATAAAAAAACCGGGCATATTAAAAAGGGATTTTCACACCACAATTTTCATAATTTCAAATCCCCTCTCTCCCCCACTTCGAACCCTAGCCTTCCTCTTTCGAAATTTTCCCTTTTCTTTGACAAATCTCACCTAAAATTCACCAACTACACACATATATTACTTACTCAAGGTGGTTTGTTGTCGATTTGCGCAGGGAGGATTCAAGAACGGTGCAATTTTCTCTAAAAACCCATTCCACCAAGAACGCCCACAAGGTGTTCGACGATTTGCCCGAGTCAAGTTTGGGGGAAATTTTGCCCATCAATTCACTTCAAATCCCTTCCACACGCACATTCACATATCATGGGGAAAAGAGGACGTGACGGAGAGGGCACCTCACAAGGCGAAGGCAATTCAAAAGGCAAGGGGAAGGGCAAGAAAGCCGATCAAATTCCAACCCCCGATGACGATTCTTTTTGTGTCGAAGGCGCCAAGGCTCGTTTTGAAAAACAAAGAGTGAAGAAACTTGTGACGGAGCGCGCATATGAGATCACCCTTCCGCAATTTGCACCGTTGCACCAAGAATTCCTACGACGAGGGTGGCAGTCTTTATTGGAACCGGCGGAGTCAATCAACTTATCTTTTGTCCGCGAGTTCTACGCCAACACCCGCATTCTCCTAACTTCAGATAGGAAGACGAGCACGGTTCGAGGGAAGCGGGTCGATTGGAGTGCCAAGGCCATCAACTCCTTCTACAACCTCCGACATGAGCCATTCAATTGGGAACAAATGCAACTCGCGGTAACAAGAGACCAACTCGGCGAGGTGTTGTGCGATGGGCCCCCAATTTGGTCCGAACTCTCAACCGAGGAGGCATACGAGTTGGAGTGGAAATGCATCCACCAAATAGGCAAGGCGTGCCTTACTTTTATATGCGCCAACCTCATCCCCACCCGCTCGTGGACTCACGTGGACCCCGAACGGTGTGCTTTGGCATATTACATTCTAAAGGGCACACCGATCAATATTGGCGAAATCATATCCGACCGTTTTTGGATCTCCATGATCAACAACTCCAAAGGGTTCTATTTCCCTTGCCTCGTTACCGGCCTATGCATTAAGGCGAAGGTCCCAACCAAAACGACGGATATTCTCACACTGATTCGGAAGCCGATGAGTAACCTTGCGGCCCGACAATTCAAGGCACCCATCCACGATGGCGAGCAACCCGTCGACAACCAACCATTAGCTCCACCCGAGGGGCCCAACACAAGTTCGGACCGCCGTTTTCAAAGAAGAATGGAGCGAGAGTTGGTGATTACTAGAAATCGGCTTGCCACGGTGGAGCACAAGGTGAGCACAATCGAATCCCTTCAACGGTGGTCGGGAAAGATGCTCCAAGCCATTGTGCGCCATTTGTCATGCGGTACTCCCGAGTGCGCCGAACCGGCCCCGTTGCCCGCACCGATTCTTGAGCCGGTACCCGAGCTCTTGGAGGACGAGGATGATGATAATGCTCATGAGCATGGTGGAGTTGGTGAGCAACCCGACGATGGTCCAGACGCTTAAACAGGTGTTTTCTATCCTTAAACTCCGGGCGAATCACATTGAGGGCAATGTGAATTTTAAGTTTGGGGGTGGTTAATTATTTGTTTTCTTTTATGTGCGTTTTATTTGTGTTTTACTTGCTTGTTAGTTTGCATGCTTTAGTTTTTGTTTTAGTTGTCGTTTTATTATTTGCTTTGAAAAAAAAAAAAAAAAAAAAAAAAAATTTGCTTGAATCGATGCATCGATGAATTACGATGATGGGAGATGGTCAATGTTTGATGATGAGATTGCTTGTTTTATGTTGATAGGGATTAGATATTCGTTTAGCTTTCGATTCAACGGAACGTAGAAGTGAATTATTGCTAGGAATCACACCTTGTGCATTGCTTTGGTTGAATGTTTTGTATTTTAAATTTGGAATTTATTTGTGCTAAATCATGCTTTGTTCGGTTTTAAATCTCACCTTAGGACATTTATGAAACGAAGTATAGGGTGTGAGTGATTTGGGATATGATTTGGGCCTTCTTTGACCCGTTTGAGCCTTTCGAGCCTACCTTTTTATCGAATTTATCCTTAGAACCTTGATTTGAGCCTCGGAGAAAAGGTGTTCTTTCTTTTAGCCAATATGTAGAAGGTAGAAAAGTGGAGATTTTTGAATAATTATCCCTTGAAGTTCGGTCGAAAATTCTTCTTCTTCGAAAAAAAAAAAAAAAAAAAAAAGAAAGAAGAGAAGAAGAAGAAGAGAATAGAAGGGAGAAATAAGGTCTAGTTGTTGAATTGTGTCGAAAGCTCGATCCATTGTCTCAAGGGCAAAAGTGGAGATTTTTGAACTTTTGAGAATCGAGTTGACTAAAGTCCTTAGAGGTGATTACATTGTTTCAACGCTTATACTTCGAATTTCAGCGTAATCACCTCAATTCAAGAACAATAGCCACATATACCCATATTTCCTACCTCGAACCAAAGAGCCTTACATCTGAAAGCCACAAAGTCCCAATGATCCCAATAGCTTAATGTTCAATATTAGTTGAGTAGAATAATTTGGTGAGTATTTGGAGTCAAATATATGCATGTAAGTATAAATTATTTCTATCTTTAATTTGCAAATATTGGATACTGGAAGCAATTGTATGATTTGTGGTTTTTGGTGATAGTGAGTGACTAAGTCCCGTTGAATGTTAAGCTTACGAATACCTAGGAATTGTCATCATAATTGCAATTTCTGAAAACGCGAAGTTGATCAATCGATCTATGTAATGAGATGTATAGTCGAGTTTTGTGCTCATAAATTGATTTTACTTGAGGACAAGCAAAAGTTCAAGTTTGGGGGTGTGTTAAGTGTATATTTTTACACTTAATTGCACCTTTTAATTGGAGCTTTTGGGTGTGTTTTAACGATAATTGGTGCTTAAAATGGTTATTATTTGTACTTTAGGTACAAATTGAAGAATTGGAAACTTATGGGGTAAAAATTGCAAATTCGGAGAAAAAGTGGGCCAAAAGTAAGAAAATCAAAACTCTGAAGAATTAAAGGCCGGACGGCCGTCCGGATTTCAAGGCTAATTCTCGCACGGGCGTCCGGGTTCACGAAAGGGCGCAGTGAAGGAAGTTTAATTACACAAGGAAACCGCCCTCTTATATTTTTGCACCCTATTTAAAGGCCAAAAAGCACACAATTAGGAATCAATCTTTACACACGCAATCGAGGAGCAAGAGAACGGAGCAACGAAGACGAAGACTTGACGAATCTTCATCATAGTTCTTCCTTTACTTTTATTTCTGGATTTTTATGAACTTTCGTATTTTTACTATGCTTTTCGTTAAGAACATGAGTATCTAAGTTTTTATTCTAGGATTTTGTTGGAACCCTGTGTGGTAATTCGAACCTCTTTTTCTACTTTTATGCAAGTTTAATTCTTCGATTATTTCTCCTATTTGATCTTATTTAGCGCATGAAAGTAGCTAATTTATGTTGCTATGTGTTATTGTTAGAATTGATTGACAGATCGTTTTAATAATTAGAACAAGTATAGGAGAGCATTCGAGTAGTTTTCACCGGATGAGTGTGTTAATTGCATGTATTATCGTAGACATACAGATAATACCTTAGGTAGCCGTTTACGAGACTTGTTATTTTAATGCTTTATTCATACTAGGTTTGCATAGACATATAGTGAATCGTTTATGAATAATAGACTCATAATACATGCGACAGCGGGTTATGAGTAATTTCGTGTCTTGGGTTAGTAATCGGGAATTGTAACTTGCATGATAGAGGTTTAATTGGGTGAAGAATTATCGCATAGGGGGAAGATAAAATCCTAGATCCGTTTTATATTGATATTTTCTCGGGATTATTTGCTTTCTTAATTAGTTTAATTATTTAATTGATTTAATTTGACAAACTTGCGTAGGCTGGATAAAAATCATAGTTGTTAGAATTTGGTACTTAGGATTAGATAGTTTGAGTATTCCCTGTGGGATCGACATCCGACTCTCACGAGTCCACTTTTACTACTTGTTTGCGATACGTGCACTTGCGTGTTGGTATTTAGCACCCAACAGGATGCAAAGAGGGATTTCTTCCGGGTTGTTAGCTTCGCTTAACGGGACGTATTTAACTAGTTACGTTAGATCTGGATTTTCGGTGGCTTCAGAAATGTGGGCCCGGGCTAGGGTTTCAACGTAGACTACTCCATTGTCGTTGCAGTCGATGCAAGAATCTTCTCGATTTATTCTTCCCGCCAGAGGATGGAATTTTGTTAGGACATTGGATAAGGATTCTTTAAGGTTTTGAGAAATTTGGGATCGATCGAAGTTACGGTTCAGCGATGATCGATTCGTAGAAGAAAATGAGGCCGACGTATGTCGGGGGAGCTAATTGATCTAAATTTGATAGTTTTATTTTTTGAAGGTTTTGGTGAAGATTGAAAGATGATGGCTTGATTTTGTCTTTGGAGAGTACCTCCATTAATGTTGGATGTATGTAGTAGCTAGTATTGTTTAATTCTGTCACGTACGTTAAGGGCTCTTTTGGTTTGGCGGATAAGGGGTGATAGACAGAATAGTCACCCTTAATCAGACGTTTGGTATGTGGGACATAAACCCGGTATTGATTGAGGGCCCGGTACCGAATCATGCATATGGGTGATAAATTATCCCACCCTCTGAGGTAGGATTGTACAATCAGTATAACGGGTGAAGATGAAATGACCAAAAGGGTCTGAGATGTATCATTCTTTACACAAAATTTCTCACTTTCACAAATTTCTGCTCCTCATCTTCACCAGTGGGTCTCCGACGAACCCCTTTCTCTGGCGCGACAACAGCAACACCCTCCGAACAAACGACGGGTAGATCTTAAAATATCTGAAAGTTATGGGTAAGTATTTTTCTTTGATTCTTCTTTCAATGAAATCGATTACACATCTAATTGGAACAATTTTCGGAAATTGAATTCGAAATCTTGTGAATTTAATTCGAATTTTTCAGACATCTGCTCAATATCGCAGTCAGTCCTTGCAAGAGAACGAGGAGTAATTTGTCGTATTTCTCAAAATTATTTTTCCTCCGTCCCTTTTTATACTTAAATTTCTTGTAACTCTTCAAAAAGGCACTTTGATTTTAGAAGAATTTGTTGCGTGTATTTGTATACATACTTTAAATCTTCACATTTTTTTTTTGGGTAGATTCCTTGCTTTTTTTTATTTATATTATTATTATTTCATATATCTATTGCCCATTTGGATATTAACTTGTTAGTGGAATCTGAAAAGGAATATATTTATATCTTTTGGTTTTTACATGCTAATCTTGTTTCAAATTTGGCAAATTATTAATTCTAACAATTTTGTCTTTGGTATTCTTTTCATGCAGCTCGAAGTAAAAATATGTTCTCGGGTGAGTTTCTTGATAATTTCCAAGAGTGCTTCTCGAATTATTAAAGTTGCTGCTCATGTTTGGGAATGGGTGCAAAACAATAAAATTGGGCATGCAAAATCTACAGGTCCATGCATTCATTGGATTGTTCTGGTGCCTAGTTTTTTAGGAAACCGGGTTATCATTCGTCTGAAATTGGGCTGGACACTGGTCACTGCAAAGTGTTCTTGGCTTCCGAAGATGTAGGCCGGACTCTTAACCTGTCGTTTCTTGGGTCGTACGAAGAGTCTTTCAAGAGGCTTGGACATATGTTTGGAATTGAAAGTTCGGAGATTATGAGCCACGTGTTTTATCCTGATGCAACGGTTGCTATTAAACAAGCTGGTGATGTGGTGATGAACCCTTCAGGTAAAAAAATACTCACATTGTTTAAGGTTAATAAATAAGTTATTATTACATATATGATCCTCTGTGTTTGTTGACATGTTTTGGTCGACTATGGCGATGCTGTGAGTTCAAAAAAATTGCTAAAAAAATAAATATTCTTATGAAACCAAGCACAATGGTGCTGAAAGGTAATTACTTACCTAGATATTAATATAATACAACACAAAAGCGAAACACGATTCATAAAATTTCTTTTAGGATTTTTCCAAATTAAATTAGATTGCAAAAATTTTGTATTTCAGGAAATTGATCATCGGTTAGCCAACCGCTGAGCGTGGACTTGTTTCCTCGAACCAGGCAGAACCCTTGAGCATATATGCATAGTTTCATTTCTAAACAAGTCAACTTTGTGAAATTATTCAAGAATGTTGTATTATTAAATTCCTTTTTAGTTAATTTGTACTGTTGGATCGAAAGCTGCTATTTTTATGTATCTGTTAAAACGATCAATTTGTCTAGCTTTAATGATGTGGATTGTCTTGTATTTTACCCTTACTTAATGTTGTTATCTAAATGTGTAGCCAGATGAACATTAAAAATGGTTCACTATTGTTCTCTATCTTTCCAGTTTGGATGAATTTGTAGTAATTTTTTGGTTTGGATCATTTCAGAGGCAAAAACCATTGCTAATAGTTGGATTCATAATGACTTGTAATCTGTTGGCAGCAGTCTCAGTTGTCCATTAGCTTGATGCATTATATTAACATAATTTAGTTTTTCATCGTTTCAAAAAAGAAATTATATGTATATTGTTTTTTTTTTCTTGTTCCGTAAAAACACAGATAAAATGAAATCCAAGTATGAAATCACCAGTACATAAATGGAAAGGGTGATTTTGTCATTGCAGATGTTATCAGTCCTTATCATCCAAACCAAAAGTTACATTATAGTTATCCTTAGTAGTAAATCCTACAAACCAAATTCACAATTTTGGCTACTATATAATCATGAATAGTGTAAAATTATATAATCCCAGGAAAGTTATCTATCCCATACATCAAACCAAAAGAGGCCTAATGGTAATGAAATCACGAGCTTATTATAGTGATAGAATGCAAGTATATATATATATATATATATCACAATAATGATAAAAAAAAAGTCTACGCTATTCTGGAAAAAAACCTATAGAAAAACTAAAGTATCAATTATTCATGTCATTTTCCTATACCGACTACTTATTATTAATTAGTAATTATGAGAAAATGAATATTATATATATATATTACTTTTCATTTTTTAATTCGACATGGAACTTGTGGTCAGAGATGAACAACCTGCAGAGCAAAACGAAGAGCACAAATATGAAACTGTATTGAAAAATCATTTGGAGGGATGAGTTTATGTGTGAGAGAGAGAGAGAGAGAGAGAGAGAGAGAGAGAGAGAGAGAGAGAGAGAGAGAATGAGAATTTATAGCCATATAATGAAATAATGTGTTGTAACATGGCCAATTGCATGCACTTTGGAGCTATATGTAATGTCTGTATACGAAGCATGCACTGGATTAATTTATAAGAAATTGCAATTGTTTCGGAATAAAGGGGAAATTTACATTTTGCATCCCTTAAGTTTGCAATGATTTTATATTTGGTCCCTCATATTAAAAAAAAAACATATTTGGCCTTTCATGTTTCAATAATTTGATACTTTTGGTCATTTCGATCAATTTATCCTTAGTCTGTTAGTTATGGTAGTGATGGACACACATTTGATTCCGTTAGTTTTAATAGAAAATTGGCGTAAATGACTAAAAGTGTGGAATTTTTGAAACGTGAGGGACCAAATATATTTTTATTAAATATGGGGGACTAAATGTGAAATCGATTCAAATTTAAAGGATGAAAACTGTAAAATTCCAAAAAAATAGAGTCGGAAAAATGTTGAATGTCCATCTCAACAAAAAACTTAAGTCGTTAGTGAATGTATTATTTAATATTAATTCAAGACGAACATCGTTGTCGTATTGAATATGGCCATAATTGGTAACAAAGCTTTGCCCGGCCCATTTCAACTTCGACACGGTTTTATCTTTTCCTGCAACGATTTTATATATCGTCAACAAGAGTTTCGAATTAACATTCAAATTACTGGATTTAATTAATTACAGTAAAACCTCCACAAATTAATACTCGATAGATTAATAACCTTGATTAAATAATAGTTTCTCTCGGTCCCAATTTTGTAAAAACGTGTTAAATTATTAACTCGATAATTTAATAATTCGCTAAATTAATAGAATTTCTCTAGTCCCGACTGTATTAATTTATAGAGGTTTAACTGTAGATTCGTAAAAAATCGAAAAAATCATTTACATTCATGCAGCGGCGCACCGCACAAGCACCGGTTGTGAAAATACGACGTAGTTTCAAGCTCCTGCAGCCTCCCGCCCACCGGAATCCGACCGCACATCCGATTGTAGCTCACATTCAGCCGGTCAAGACTCGAGTCAACCAACACCACGGGCAGGCTGCCCGTGATCATGTTATGGTTCAAATCCAAACCCCTCAAGCTCTTTGAAAAATACTCCACTTTCGAAAAATCAAACCGCAGCAAATTCCTCGAAAAATCAGCGTAAATCAAACTCGTGTTCTTCCCAAACATGAACGAAATATCCCCTTCCAGCCTGTTTCGAGAAACATCGATATCGGTAAAGTTCGCAAGCCCCATTTTTTTCGGAATCTCGCCGGAGAGCTGTTATGCGACATCTGGAGGTAGAAATTCTGCTGCTGGAAATCGGCAAACGACTCCCGGGATTTGTCCGGTGAGTTTGTTCCGGCCTAAGAAAAGACCGGTGAGGTTCTGGAGCTGCGAAAGCGAGTCCGGAATCGAACCGGTGAAATCGTTGAACGATAGTTTGATGAGTTTGAGTTTGCTGAGTTGGCTGAGGAACGACGGAATGTTGCCTGAGAGACGATTCCAGCTGAGATCGAGAATCTTGAGACGAGAGAGATTGGTAATGGCTTGTGGGATTTGGCCCGTGAAATTCGCCTTGTGTAAGATTAGTTCTTCGAGGAATACGAGGTCGAAAACCGCGGCCGGGATCGGACGGTTGAAATCGGCTTTTTGCAAAACGAGGATGGTGACGCGATCGGTTACGTCGTCGCATGTCACGACGAAGTTCCAGTCGCAGCAGTCGGTGTTCGGGTCCCCGTAGATCATGTGGTTAGGACTACTGAGATCTGTTACAATTTTGTGGAGGGCTTTTTTGTCATTTGGGTGGCACCTCTCCGAAATTGCCATATTGGCCGAGAGGATAAAGAAGATGATCAGCACAAATATGAAACCGTACTGCATTGTTGTGGCCATGTCTGCAATATAATTTGGAGCTTTGATAGAAATTAAGATATGAGAGAGAGAGAGAGAGAGAGAGAGAGAGAGAGAGAGAGAGAGAGAGAGAGAGAGAGAGAGAGAGTTGAGATAATATATAATAGCCATATCATGTAGTAATGTGTAGTAACATGGCCAATTGGGCAGACACTTTGGAGCTATATGCATTGCAGCGTGTGTATACAAAGCACTTGTAAAAAAAAAGGGTAAATTACAATCAGCCCTGAGATATGGTCAATACACGAAAAAACTCCTATTGTTTGAATAATTACATTTACCTCTCAACTATGATTTTTTCTTACACCTCCACCCTTATGGTGTCAAATTCAACATAATCATCTAGATTTTGTGGAATGTGCTCTAGTTTTGTACTCGTTTTGTGTAAAAATACAATTTCTGATGCACCACAATCTGATATATACATGAAGCCAAAAAACACATATTATGATCATTCAGTTTCAAAATGTAGAGTTCAAATGGGATTAAGTGGGCACAAAAGTGATAATATTCCATATAATCTCGAAGATTCCATTAAATTTGAAACCGCAAGGGTAGACGTGTAAAAATATTTATAGTTGAGGGGTGGTTGTAATTACCCAAATATGAGAGGGGTTTTCGTAATTTGATCATACCTCGGGGTAGTTGTATTTTACCCAAAAGAAATTGAAAGACAAGAATCATGTAATTCAAATTTGGCATGATAATTAATTAAATTGATATTCATTTGCATTTTTTTAGCAACGGTGGACCACACAAACACATGTTATGAAAAAACGACGTAGTTTCCAACTCCTGCAGCTGCCCGCCCACCGGAATCTGACCGCACAGCCTGTTGTAACTCACATTCAAACGACCGATATTCGACTCAACCAACGCCTCGGGCAGCCTGCCCGTAACCCTATTATGGCTCAAATCCAACGTACTCAAACTCATCGGAAAATACTCCACTTTCGAGAAATCGAACTCCAACAAATTCCTCGAAAAATCGGCATATATCAAACTCTTATTCTTCCCGAACAAGAAAGAAATATCCCCTACAAGCCTGTTTCTAGAAACATCAATCACCTGAAAATCCACATTTCCCAATCTACTCGGGATTTCTCCGGCGAGCTGATTACCGGACAAGCGATATAGAATTTCGGCTGCCGGAAATCGGAGAAAGATCCCGGGATTTCTCCGGTGAGTTTGTTCCGGTTCAAGAAGAGAGTATCGAGGTTCGGAAGCTGTGATAGTGACGCCGGGATAGAGCCGGTGAAATTGTTGTACGACAAGTCGAGCGATGTTAGGGTTTGGAGGCGGCTGAGGAACGAAGGGATGTTGCCGGAGAGATGATTGAATCTCAGGTCGAGATATTTGAGATGAGTGAGTTTGGTGATCTGTTTCGGGATTTCTCCGGTGAGATTCGTCGAGTGGAGGTACAGTTCTTCGAGGTATTCGAGGTCGGAAACGGCGGCCGGAATCGGAAGGTGGTTGAGATCGGCGAGTATTAGGTTGAAGAGGATGATCCGATTGGCGGCGCCGCCGCATCGGACGATGTTGTCCCAGTCGCAGCAGTCGACGAGTGGGTCCCAGTCCCACGACGAGATGAGGTTGCTGTTTGGAGGAGTGTTGAGGTCTTTCTTGATTTGTAGGAGGGCTTTTTTGTCATTTGGGTGGCACCTCTCTGAAAATGCAGTCTTGGAGAGAAAAAAGAAGATGAATATGGAACAATGGAAGTAGTTCATCATGGCCATGGCTGAATTATTTTGGATTTTGATTTATTTTATTTTGTATAAAATGGAAATTGAGATGGAATGTTAGATAAATTATAGTGGAGGATGATAATATTGGCTATGTTTGGTAAGCTTCTCGAATTCTTTTCATTTTTTCCCCAAAATAAAATTATCTTTCTGAAATATTTTCAAAAACTTTCCTCAAAAAGAATTCAATTTTTTCTCTCTCCAACAGACATGATTTGACTGCTACAGTGAAAATTGTCTTCACTAAATTACAAACTAAAATCACTTTATCCTTCAATTTCTTCTTCCAAAATACCTTTTTCCAACACCTTTTAGAGATGATTTGACTTGCTACAGTACAAATTGTCTCCTCTCAAAACACAAACAAACTTTATTTTATTTTCAAATTCTTATCCCAAAACATTTTTCTCCAGAATAAAATGGAAATGGAAGCCCAAAAGCTTACCAAACATAGCCATTGTGATTTAGGAAAGTCTACTCAAACACTACAATTCACATGAATTGAGAATTCCAATGGTCTAAAAGTCAACATAACGCAATATATTCACATTTAACTCGAGTTACTATCGAAACTTCAACTTCTTAATGTATCAATGTCAGAGTTTCGGACACGTTTCGTATCGGACACTTTATGAGTCATTTTGCAATTTTTAGAAAGTTAGAAACTTATTTGAATAGCAAATTTTCTAATTAAATATTTTCATTGCTTCCTAATTAAAATACATGATTTAAAATTGCAAATTGATAATAATATTTATGGTGAATGTATTTATATGGGAGTATATATATATAAATAAAAACTTTAATATGTTTGTACTTTATATAGTATATTTATAAATATACCCATATACTTCTAATATTTATACATTTCCCCAAGTTCCATAATAAATCATTTGCATGTAAAAATATCCTTTGAGTTATGATTTATGGTAAACTCAATAAACAAAAAATTTATCTTTAAGGAAATATTTATTTATTGATGGTACACGATGTCATTATTCTAAGTTAAATTTAATTGCATCCAAACCCCTTCAACCTTGAAATATTTTTTTTTTCTCTATTGTGATTAGTTTGAAATTAATACTTTAAAGTTGAGTTTTTAATCAAAATTATAAACATTTAATAGTGTTCTTTTAATACTTTTCAAACACAACATATCTATACATAATTAGATCTTATTTCAAGTGAGCACAATACAATTATTAGATTCTTATCAAAAAAAAAAAAAAAAAACAATACAATACAATACAATTATTAGATGTAATTTGAATCATTTGCACTTGTTCAATGGTGCACCACACAAGCACTTGTTGTGCAAATACGACGTAGTTTCAAACCCCTGCAGCTGCCCGCCCACCGGAATCTGACCGCACAGCCTGTTGTAACTCACATTCAGACGGTCAAGATTCAAGTCAACCAACCCCACGGGCAGGCTGCCCGTAATCCTGTTATGGCTCAAATCCAACGTACCCAAGCTCGTCGGAAAATACTCCACCGTCGAGAAATCGAACCGCAACAAATTACTCGAAAAATCAAACTCTTATTCTTCCCAAACAAGAAAGATATGTCCCCTTCGAGCATGTTTCTAGAAACATCGATCAACTTAAAATTCACTTCTCCGAGTTTCCTCGGAATCTCGCCAGAGAGATGATTACGGGACGCGTAGAGAAAGAACTCCCCTTGCCGGAAATTGGAAAATGTCGCCGGAATTCCTCCGGTGAGATTGTTCCGGTCCAGGAAAAGAGTATTGAGGTTCGGGATCTGTGACAGTGACGCCGGAATTGAGCCGATAAATCGATGGATACGAGGTTTTTGAGGTGGCCGAGGAATGAAGGGATTTGGCCGGAAAGATGGTTCAAGCTCAGATCTAGATATTTGAGCTGAGAGAGTTTCGTGATAGCGCGTGGGATTCCGCCGGTGAGATTTGTTTCGTGGAAGTAGAGTTCTTCGAGGAATACGAGGTCGAAAACGGCGGCCGGAATCGGACGTGATACGGGCCTTTCTGACCGAGATGAACAAATACGAGTTAAGAAGAACCGACTCACTACTATAAGAAAAGATACCAAACTGTGATCTCCAAATAACGACTTAAGACTTCGGTACACCGTAATTCGCAGCCGGGTATAAAAATGACTGAAGCCCAACACCGAGGAGATGCATAAAGTCTAAGCAGGCCCAAATAATAAAGGCCCAGAAAATGTAACTTGAAGGAGAAAAAAACCCTAAAAAAGGAAACCTTGGAGGCCAAGGAATGATCATCTATAAATAGAGGAAACATCATCTATTCACACACACTCACGTACTTACATTACAGCAATAACTCTTTGAAACATACAACTGACTTGATCGTCGGAGCTTTCCCGCCGGGATCTCCCCCCGGCGTTGCAGGTACACCCACAGAAGGATCTTTTTCAACCTTAGAAGACGAAGGAAGCCTCACAGACCAAATCAAGTGGCGCCGTCTGTGGGAAAGAGTTCCAAAATCTTGGGTACATAACTTCCGGGAAAAATACTACATCTGCCCCCAGAAGTCCAGATCTGAGCTATAAACGTGGAGAAAATGGAGCAAGGAGACACCATTATTCGAAACTTGCAAAGAGAGTTAGACGCAGCAACTCGCGACACCCCCACTACGGAGTCATCACCTGTTCAAAAAGACAAATCGGGGTGTAGCACGATCACCCCCACGAAGGAGGGCCAAACTTTTCCCCTCTCGGATAGTCTTTCTTTTGAATTTCAGAATGGTGAGACCGCTTCAAGGAAACCAGTCACAGCCCCCGCTCAACCTCCTAGCGAACGTATGTATACCAAAAACGAGGTGGAAGCTATGATCACTGCGGCCATCAGAAACTATGCCCAGTCTTCACCACAAGAAAACAGGCCCAGAAGAGATCTTAGGCACCCCACGAACGAAGAACGAGCTGAAAATGAATGCGATAGTTACTCGGAAAACAGAGGAGGTGACAGTCAGGATGTCCGGACCGAGGTTGACAGTTTGAGGCGAGATATAAACGAACTGAAGGCTTTGCGAAGCGGTTTAACGCGAGCTCCCGAAGGTACTAGCCCGTTTGCCAAGCATCTCGATAATGATCCTATACCGCTCAACTATCGACCTATTTTGTTCGAATATAACGGTGCGTCAGATCCGGCCGAACACTTGAGCCGATTCAACAACACAGCTTCCCTCCATCAGCTTACCGAAGGGGTGAAGTGTCGCGCTTTCGTTACTACTCTGGCCGGACCAGCCCAAGCGTGGTTCGGCCTACTGCCGCCTGGGAGCATACATTCCTTCGGACAGTTTACCAAGGCTTTCATGAACCAATTCGCTAGTTCAAGAAAGTGTAAAAAAACCTCGCTGTCACTGTTTAGCATTCGACAAAGGGAGAAGGAGAGTCTCCGGAACTACATCAAACGTTTCACCTCGGCAACTCTAGAGGTTCCCACCACAAGCGACGACGTATTAATGGCCGCCCTCTCGAAAGGTAAGTTATGACGAATTCTTTCGAGCCTTAGCACTGGAGCCATCACCCGATTTCGACAACTTGTTGGGAAGAGCGTCTAGGTTCATCAACCTAGAAGAAGCCCGACAACAGAAGATAGAAGAATCCCATCAGGCCTTAAGTGGTAGGACCAACGAAACGAGGAAGGGAAAAGAGCTTGTTCCGCCACGAAGGGATACGACGTCCGGTCGAAATAATGCCTCAGACATTAAAGGCCCCCGATATCAGTCATATCAACCCCTCACAGCTCATTTATCCAATGTTCTGTGCGCGATTGAGAAGAGAAGTGACTTACGTTGGCCCCGTTTCGCCCGTGAAGAGCCCCGCCGAAGTCCAGCATTAGGCACCTTCTGTCGGTTCCATAATGAGTATGGTCACACGACAGACGAATGTTCGCACTTAAAAGACGAGGTAGAGCGTCTTATCAGAGATAACAAAATCGGGGACTTTGTGAAATTAGATCCCCCCCCGAGGACAAAAACGCGAGGCTCAGTTCGGAAACCCGGCCCGGGTCCCTCCCCCGCCCCCGATGCCAAAGCGAGGATACATCCAAATGATCTCAGGAGGACCCACGGGAGGAGATACCCACCGAGCTAGGAGACGTCACCTCGGTGACATTAAGAATAATCATAAAATTTGTTAGATCTCTGCAGAGGCGTCCACAAATACCCCGCTATCTCGTTTGGACCAGAAGATGCTATGGACCTCGATGATTTTCATTGCGATCCTCTTCTCATCACAATCAACGTGGGTGGATACGACGTGGCTCGTGCTTTCGTCGACTCAGGGAGTTCTGTCGATGTTATATCTTATGATTGCTTCCGGCAAATGGAGCTCGACCTCCCCATCTTCCCGGTCACTACCCCGATATTCGGGTTCACAGGAAGATCCTTGACCCCAATTGGACAGGTTAAGATCCCGGTCACCATCGGGACGCCACCTCGCACGCGGACACAAACTGTCAATTTTGTGATCGTTGAGGGGTCCCCTACCTCGTATAACATCGTGATAGGCCGACCAATGATGCATATCTTCCGGGCAGTCCCCTCCACTATACACCAGAAGCTCAAATTCCCAGTAGATGGGGCGATAGGGGAAGTTAAAGGCGACCAAGCTCAGTCAAGATCTTGTTACGTCGAAATGGTCAAAATGGCAGAAAATGGACGGCGCAGTACTCTCATTAAGGAAGACCTGGGGGACGAGAAGTGCCCCCGAATTGACCCTGAAGATAAGGTCGCTCATGTGCAACCTATGGACGAGCTAATGACGATCGACCTGATCCCTGGCACGACGAAGCAAACTCGGATAAGCAAGGATTTAGAGCCGTCTTTCCGAGATAGGCTAGTAGCACTATTGCAATCTAACACGGATGTTTTTGCGTGGCAACCGAGCGATTTAACTCGCATCGCACCTCATACCGCTGTACACAGACTTAACTTACGACGCGAGTGTAAACCCATCAAGCAAAAGCGGTGACACTTCGGGGCCGAGAAGGATGAAATTATTAGGCAAGAGGTCCAGCGACTGCTAGACATCAGACACATCCGGGAGATTCAGTTCCCCACGTGGTTATCTAATGCAGTGCTAGTCCAGAAGACCAATGGACAATGGCGGATGTGCATTGACTTTCGAGACTTGAACAAGGCTTGCCCCAAAGACGACTATCCCTTACCTTGCATAGATCAGCTTGTAGATGCCACCGCCGGATGCGAGCTACTCAGTATGATGGATGCCTCACATGGATATCACCAAATCCCATTGGACAAGAGAGATCAACCCGCAGTCAGTTTTATTACAGCCACCGGCACCTACTGCTACGTAGTAATGCCTTTTGGCTTAAAAAATGCTGGAGCTACATACCAAAGATTGATGGATAAGATGTTTCGGGCTCAACTCGGGCGTAATATAGAGGTCTACGTAGACGATATGCTGGTTAAAAGCAAAAAGCGTTCGACACACCTTGCCGACTTAGCCGAAACATTTGCCACCCTCCGCCTTTATGGGATGAAGCTGAACCCCGAAAAGTGTGCATTTGGAGTTAAGGCTGGAAAATTTCTTGGGTATGTGATCACTCGAGAAGGCATCAAGGTGAATCAGGACAAAGTCGAAGCAGTACTCCGAATGACGCCTCCTCGATCTATTAAAGAAGTACAATCCCTAGCAGAAAAAGTGGTAGCCTTGGCTCGATTCATATCGCGAAAGGCGGACAAAAGCTTGCCTTTCTTCAAAGTTCTAAGGAAGACGGCTCAGTTCGAATGGTCCGAAGAATGTCAGACCGCATTCGAGGCATTGAAGGTATCACTATCTCGTCTACCCATCCTCAGCACTCCCGAAAGGAGTGAAACACTTTTTGTATACCTATCTGTGGGCGATGAGGCAGTCAGCTCAGTCCTGTTCAAGGAAGTGAATAGCCGGCAGCTGCCGATTTATTACATTAGCAAGATCCTCACGAGCTCGGAAACTAAGTATTCCGAAGTTGAAAAAATTGCTTACGCACTGGTCCTCACCACGCGACGGCTTCGACCTTACTTTCTATCGCACACTATTGTAATTCGCACGAGTTTACCACTTCATCAAACTCTGGGCCAACCTACAGCGTCTGGACGGATTGTCAAATGGGCTGTCGAATTAGGGCAGTACGAGATCCAATATCAACCTCGTACTTCGGTAAAGGGGCAGGCACAGGCGGACTTCATCCGAGAAACTACGAGAATACCTATGGAAAATGAATGGAAAGTCTATGTGGATGGGTCATCTACGGCGACAGGAGCAGGAGCAGGAATCATAATCATCGATCCTACAGGAATAGAAGTCGAATTCGCTGTTAAATTACCACGGGTTTCTAATAACGAGGCAGAATACGAGGCTGTCATCCGAGGCATGGAAATCGCCCAGGAACTCGGCGCCCGAGTAATACAAGTGAATTCCGATTCCCAACTGGTAATACATCAGTTAGAAGGGGATTATGAAATTAAGAATGACAGAATGCGGAATTATGTAAACAAAGCAAAATCGGTGCAAGAAACATTCGAGGCCTACACCGTTCGCCAGATCCCGAGAGATGGCAATCAGCAAGCTGATTTCCTCGCCAAAATTGGGTCATCGGTCATTGACTGTGTGGAGAGGAAGATATCTATCCTTATTGCCTCTACACCAATCTCAGGGATCATGATGCTCGAAGAGGGAGAAGCCGATTGGCGGACTCCCCTATTCGCATATTTCCGGGGAGAACGAATTGGGAAGACTAGGGAACAACATCGTCTAGCATATAAAGCTCGACACTTCTATGTGCGGCATGGAATATTATACAAAAGAAGTTTCACCACGGTAGACGCAAGATGTCTGGGAAAGAGAGAGGTAGAGCACGTCCTCGATGAGGTACACCGAGGGGGCTGCGGTGAGCTTGGGGGAGCCCGAGCGCTCGTACAAAAATTACATCGGGCCGGATACTACTGGCCCGGCATGAAGAAAGACACTCATCAGTACGTCAAACGATGCAAACACTGTCAGAAATTCGCCCCGCTCATCCACAAGCCCGGAGAAGAAATGACCATTATGAGTGCTCCATGCCCCTTTGCACAGTGGGGGATCGACCTGGTGGGACCCTTTCCACAAACGACTGGTAGGAAAAAATTCCTTATTGTTGCAATAGACTACTTCACCAAGTGGGTCGAAGCAGAGGCTCTATCGAAAATATCGGAGGACGAAGTAATGCATTTCATATGGAAAAATATTTTCTGCCGTTTTGGCTTACCCCGGAGCATTGTGTCGGACAATGGCACTCAATTCAACGGAAAGAAAATTCGAGCATGGTGCGAGGAAATGAAAATTACACAAAAATTCGCAGCAGTCGCGCATCCTTAAGCCAATGGACAGGTCGAATCCGCGAACCGAACCATTGTCAATGGCCTTAAAAAAAGGATAGACGAGTTGGGGGGAAGTTGGGTAGACGAAATACCCTCGGTCCTCTGGTCTTATCGGACAACTGCCAAAGCCGCTACTGGCGAGACGCCGTTTCGATTAACCTATGGGACTGAAGCGGTTATCCCGGTTGAAGTGGCAATGGATACACTTCGCATAGCCGCATTCGACCACGAAAAAAACGACGACGCCCTAAGAGCACAATTGAACGAATTTTTTGACTTGCGAGAGACTGCATACCTACATATGGAACGAAGCAAGAATTTGATAAAAGCCCGGTATGATCGGGGAGTCCAGTCTCGTTCTTTCCAAATTGGTGATTTGGTCCTTCGACGAGCTGATGCTCTGAAAAACACGGGTAAGTTGGAAGCTAATTGGGAGGGGCCATATGCAGTCACAAAGTGTTTGGCTGGTGGCGGATACGAACTGGCAAACATGGAAGGAAAAGCACTGCCACGAGCGTGGAACATAATCCACTTGAAACGTTTCTTCGTGTAAAAAAAAAAAAAAAAAAGAAAATGAGAGAAGGGGAGAAGCAACACACTTTCTAAGCAAATACCATCAATAAACATATATTTTCCGAGTTGGGCTAGGCCCCGTGGTTTTTTCTCTCCTCATTTGGAGGGTTTCCACGTTAAAATCTCCGTGTCATTTATGAGTCGTTAAATCGAGCTGAGTTGCAGAAATAAGTTGATATGAAATGAGTCGTTAAATCGAGCTGAGTTGCAGAAATAAGTTGATATGAAATGAGTCGTTAAATCGAGCTGAGTTGAAAAAATTAAGTTGATATGAAATGAGTCGTTAAATCGAGCTGAGTTGCAAAATTAAGTTGATATGAAATGAGTCGTTAAATCGAGATGAGTTGCAGAATTAAGTTGATATGAAATGAGTCGTTAAATCGAGCTGAGTTGCAAAATTAAGTTGATATGAAATGAGTCGTTAAATCGAGCTAAGTTGCAGAATTAAGTTGATATGAAATGAGTCGTTAAATCGAGCTGAGTTACAAAATTAAGTTGATACAAAATGAGTCGTTGAATCGAGCTGAGTTGAAGAGCCAAGTTGATATGAAACAAGTCGTTAGATCGAGCTAAATTATCAACAAATCGAGAAAATCGAATAACCTAACTGTGAAACAGATTGAGGCATAATCAAATCGAGGGGTCGAGATAAAATCAGACAATTGCATTAGTATGAAATGAATTGCTAAAATCACATAAGGGACTTGATTTACGAAGTAAAATGAACCATCAAACCAAGCTAAGGTTAGAAGTACAACAAAAGCAGACTTGGGAGAACCATGGGAATTTAAAACCACCTCGAAAACGAGAGAGTAAATCAAAAAACAACCAAGGAAAGTGATAACTGATAAGAAGAAGTGAGCTGACCGAAAAAACTACCGACACAGTATAATGAAACACATAAAAGAGATAAAAAACATAGGATCTGAATAAGAGATATAGAATAAAACTGGCAAACGAGATGCCGAAATAGAATACATCATACAAGGAAGATGGCAAAAACAAAACATTGTTCGGAACAAAAACAAAAGAGTACATGGTTTAAACAGATACAAAGTACAAACGGCTTAAACATTTTCACTTCTCGCTTCAGAAGGATCCGTCCTTGCCTCGTTTGGATTGTCCGCGGGGGGAGATGGAGTCAAAATGGGATTCGATTGTGCTTCATTTAGGCCAGCCACCGCTTCAACGGTCTCTACGTCCCCGACATAATCGGTAATGATCACCGACGATGTTCCTTGACGAGAGAAATCCTCAACGAGTTCCCGGTATACTTGTTTCCACTACTCTAAATCGGGATCTTCGTTCACATCCCCTACAAAGCCCGGAATCTCGTTGTCTGGAAGGTCTTCGGCGAGCTCATTCTCGACCAACGGAAACTCGATACCGGCACCACTTAACCGTTTTTGGACGGCCTTGACCGTGGCAGAGAAAAAGAAGCGAGCTAGGTTTGAAGCTTCCCGAGTAAAAGTCGTCGAACGCCATAGGCGGTGGAAGAAGCGACGAACGAACTCTTGCATAAACCGAAATCCTTCGGACGACCCGGGGAACAGTCGGTGCCCTTCTTTCACGCCTTCAGTAAAGTTGGCAGATGCCTGTACTCCGGCGGCGAATAGTTCGTTGGTCAATACCTTTAATTTTTCTTCCAAACTGGCGTTATGCGACACCAGTGAATTTTTCTCTGCCTGCAAGACCTTTTTCTCTTCCTGCTCCCGCTTCACGTCCGCGAACAACCCTTCTTTGGACGACTCCGCCAATGCTGCTCTCCTTCAGAGCTCGGACCTCTCTTCGAAGTTGGGTCACTTCCTTCTTCTGATTATCATACGCCTCGCGAGAGACGTCATCCCACCCTAGAGGACCCGAGAAGGCGATGGCAAATTGCTACACATACAAGAAACCCAAATAAAGTTAGTTGTGAACAAAAGTGTAAAGACAGTATTGACTCGTATATACGAAAAATAATTATTACCAACCTGAGTAATATTGTGCAGAAGTAGCTCGAGTCGGTCACCCTTGCTCATCTGCCCGTAGTAGGCAACATCTCGAGGAAAAGCCAAAGCCCGACAAGCGGCAATGGCGTTCTCCGCGTTCTGGCAGAGATGGAGTGCGAAGTCAGGAAGGGGATGCGAACCGACTGGTCCGAGAGCCTGGTCAGCCCTCCTCTTCTTCGAAGAAGGCTCTTTTTCTACAACCTCTTCGGCAGTAGGGGACAGCGAAGGGGAAGCCACGACTAAGGCCGACGACTACCGAGGGGGCTCAGAGTCTTCAATTCGTAACCCACCTCGTGGGCGCGTGGGCCCAACATTCTTCTTGGTGGCCTTCGGTCTTGAAGCCCCCTCGTCCGATGGCCTTTTCTCGGAATCGGCGGCCATGGGACGTTGAAACTCGGACCCCTGGAACCCGGGCTCAGGCTCGGAGGGACGAGTGGCTGGTTTGCTACCTCGAAACATTCTCTTCATCATTAAGTCTGCTCATAAAGATTGGAAAAAGCGAAGTAAACGACATGTCTAGACCCACCTAAATCTGCTCGAGTCAAAGCGTGGGTGCCGTTGTCATGAAAGTAGAAGTGGCGAAGCATCGGCGGGAAACCCGTAAGGCTATCAGGGAGACCGTAGCTCGGTTGAAAATGGGCCATCATTTTCAAGAGCTAGTCATCGATTGATAAGGATTTCCCCTTCTTCTTCTCGGGTAAAGTAGCGACCCAAGGACATAAATAAGGAGTGTCGATGGGATTTTTAGCGAAGAAATAATGGCCTTGCCACCCATCCGTTTTATTGGGTGGCATTAGCACTTTGAAGCCCGGGCGAGCCGAGATCGAAATGTGGAAATGACTGGAGTTCTTCAACACCATGACACTTCGAAACCGAGTCGGGGTAGGAATCACCCCGGACCAGGCACAAAGCATGCGAAACCCGGTCATGATGATGATGGCATGAGGATGAAATTGGTTAAGGGATACATTGCATATTTGGGCAATTTCAGAGAACCAAGGCGAAATGGGGAAAGAAAGACCGAAGTAAAATTGCTCCGAAAACCAGGTACTAAAGCCTGGGGGAGGATTCAGTGGACGTTCGTCTCGAGAAGGAAGAATTAATTCAGTGTCAGAAGGAAGACCTATGTCGCGAGCTAAATTCACTAGATCTACCTCGCTAAGGGTGCTAGGTCCCCACTGGTCATCTGGATCTCGCCCCTCAGACAACGAAGAAGAACCACTCATCGCTGAGGACAGAAGATCATCCCTAGCCCTCTTTTTAGACTTTTTCAACAGTTTACCCGAGGGAGAGAAGAAAGGTCCTTCCTCCGAAGAGGAAAAGATGGTGAGGGCAGGATGTTCATCCTCCTCCCCGAGAGAGTGACCGGGAAGCATTTTTTGACCGAAGGGATCAGGGGAATATGGAGACATATATGTCGGAAGAAAAAGACAGAGGTGATAAAAGATAAGGGAAAAAGAAGTACCTTCGCTGGGGAAGAAAACGAACACAGGAGGCTAGGGCTCTGTTTTGAAAGCAGAAACGCCGGAAGAAATTAACAAGAGGAAGAGCACAAAGGTGGAAAGAGGAAAAAATTTCGGAAATTCACCGAGGATGGATATTTATAGAAGGGGGAAAAATGAGAGAATCAATCCTAACCACTCATTTGGACGGGCCTCGAATCTGACGTAAAAAGCACCGATTGAAATCTCCTAATGATGACCTAGGGAACTCGAATCGACCATATTTAGTGTCAAAGTAATTAATGGAAATGAGGCGCACGTGCGTCTGCCGAAAGTAAGTAAAAATCGAGATCACGTCTCGTACTCCATACTTATAAAATGAGATGGGACACAACGAACTCGTCTTATAAATAAGGAGTAAGGGGAGTAGTTGATACGGGCCTTTCTGACCGAGATGAACAAATACGAGTTAAGAAGAACCGACTCACTACTATAAGAAAAGATACCAAACTGTGATCTCCAAATAACGACTTAAGACTTCGGTACACCGTAATTTGCAGCCGGGTATAAAAATGACCGAAGCCCAACACCGAGGAGATGCATAAAGTCTAAGCAGGCCCAAATAATAAAGGCCCAGAAAATGTAACTTGAAGGAGAAAAAAACCCTAAAAAAGGAAACCTTAGAGGCCAAGGAATGATCATCTATAAATAGAGGAAATATCATCTATTCACACACACTCACGTACTTACATTACAACAATAACTTCTTGAAACATACAACTGACTTGATCGTCGGAGCTTTCCCGCCGGGATCTCCTCCCGGCGTTGCAGGCAGTGGCGAGGCCAGGAATTGGAACGAGGGTGGGCTTAAGCGTAAAAATATTGGGGGTTCGGGGGCAGCGCCCCCGATTTTTTTTTTTAGGATTTGTCTTGCATTTAATAACACAAAATAAGTAACTAAATATAGAATTTAACTAGATAGCATAAATCAAACTCTTTAAAGTTGCATTTCAAAATATAATCGTACAATCTCTTTACAAACTATAATTGGCCCTTTCGAGTTTTCATGTTTTGAAAACTATTCATAACTCGGTCATTGCCAATTCTTGCGGAGATGTCTCTTTCAATAAAGATAAGCAAAGCATCACTCAACCACTCATCATTCATCCGACTGCGCAATCTACTCTTTATGATACTCATAGCCGAAAATGCCCTCTCGACTATAGCAGTAGCAACCGGCAATGTTAATGCCAAAGTCAAAATCATGTAAACCAAAGGATACACCTTGTTTCTCCTAGTTTCTACCATTTTGCGAGCAAGATCACTAATTCCATCCAACCCCTGCAATTCACTGCTTAAGCGCATATCAACTATGTAAGTATCCAATTGATCATTAAGCTTGCATTTGTCAAGTTCGGTGAAGTCTTGTGGATAAAATTCAACAAGACGAAGTAATTTGTCCTTGTCAAAGTGAGAGAATGAGTCAGATGGATCAAGGCAAGCAATGCACACAAGCAATTCCATTGTTGAATCAGAGAATCGAGCATTTAATTCTCCAAGTTGCATATCCAAAATAGTGTAAAACGTTTCAACCTTATAATGATGTAGATTTGACATTTCTTCTTCATTTCGTCTTCTTCGTCCTCGAGCAACATATTTAGCATCCATTTGAGGAACATTAACTTTGTGTTTCTTACAAAATGTGGTTACACTTTCAAATAAAGAATCCCACCCGCTTTCTCTAAAGGACTGAATTTGAATTTTTGACACTTGAACTAATCTCATTGCATTTACAATATCTTGATCTTTCCTTTGAAGTGCTTGAGATAGCTCATTTGTGATTGCCAATACCTTTTTCATCAAAAAGAGGCTCAATACGAAGTCAAATGACAAAAGCCTATCAACAATATCTTGTGCTTCAGTCCGATGAGTTGTACTTGAAGCATCGCGACCAATAACTTCAAGTACATCAATTACTGCATCAAACATATGGATCAAACTCAACAAAGTGTTGTAATGAGAGCTCCAACGTGTATCACCTACGTATTTAAAAAAAAATTAAAAGAGAAGTGATGAGACATTAATAAAAATGGTAAAAGCATATTATTAAAGCATAAACTTAATATAACCTGCTCGCTTGAGATTCGTTTCTTGATTTAGACCTCGCCCACTTGAAATTTCTCCCAAATTGAGTGCCTCAATTATCTTTTCAGATTGCTTCTCTCTAAGCAAATCACGACGTTTACATGAAGAACCAACAATGTTCAACACTCTTGTAGTAAAATCAAAAAGTGAAGAAATATGGTCGTGCTTCTTAGCAACTGCTACTAAAGCTAATTGTAGCTGATGAGCAAAGCAATGAATATAATATGCACAAGAGTTCTCATTCAAGAGGAGTGTTTTTAGTCCATTGAATTGACCTCTCATATTACTAGCTCCATCATAACCTTGACCTCGTAATTTAGAGATACTCAATCCATATCGAGAAAAAAAATCATCAATAGTTCTTTTAAGAGTCAAAGCACTAGTATCAGTAACATGTTCAACCCCTAAAAATCGCTCGATCACACTACCAGATTTGTCGACATACCTTATCACCAAGGCCATTTGCTCCTTCATTGA
The DNA here is from genome assembly GCF_000504015.1 of Erythranthe guttata. The sequence goes on from NW_012194840.1 coordinate 1,050,775, forward strand.
TATGTCACGTGCTTCATCAACCATTAGACAAAACGTCGAATCCCCAATATCACTTGTAATTTCTTTTAGAATTTCCATTGCAAATGCATTTACAATCTCCTTTTGAATATTTGAACATATCATCTTATGATTTTGTGGAGCATTGTTCAGAGTAACATCTTTGATATTCGGATTAATTTGGCCAAAGGTTTTCACAAGTTGAATAAAATTTCCTGGATTAGCCGAACTTTCACTTTCATCATGACCCCGAAATGCCAATCCTTGTGTTGAGAGATATCGAGCCACCTCAATTGAAGTATTCAAGCGCATTTTATAATTAGTTTTTTCTTGATCCGACTGCTTGTGAACAACTGTCTCAATATGTTGCTTTTGATTTGTAACACCCCACCTTTCCAAAACCGTAAAAGCCGAAATTAATATTTCAAAACTCGAGAATCCTTAGGTAACGTTATTACGTGAATTTAATTATGTGAATTAGTTATGTGTTATATTTAATTGGTAGATTTATTTTTCTAACAAATTTATGTGAATTATGTGAATTAGAATACTATATGGTATATTTGATTAATTAAGTGTGATAATGCACTACCCTAGACTATCCTATACCTATATAGACCCATACTTGATAGCATACATGCATACATACATGAATTTTGCATGCATTGCTTTCTTATGTAATATTATATTATATATGTATATGTATATAACCGTGTGAGTGTGTGTGTTAGTCAAAAGGTGGGTAATTTAAATAGATATTTAATTAGTAATTTCACATGGCACATAGTTTAATTCTACACTCAACACCTCAAAAGACACTCTACTAAATTCCTCTTGCAACACCTCACCCTACTACTTGTCTTCCTTTCTTCATTCCACCGAGACCTCACCTCCATCTCCATCCTTCATCTTCTTCCACATTAACTCCCATTTTTCAAAGAAAATGGAAAATCATTTCAAATTTCCCCCTATTTAACCAAGGACTTGGAGCATCCGAAAACACCATTCACCAAAAAGAAATATACATTTCACTTGAAGATCCACTCCATCTCCTTCACCATCAAAATAATTTGGCTAGAGCTTGGCATCAACCTTTGAAGCACTTCCCTTCGATCTTTCCTTCATTGTTCTTTCGGTCATTAAGGTAAGAAATTTCGAGTTTCTTGCTGCAATTAGAAGATATCATATTATTCCAAAAGAGTTTTCAAGATTTCCTAAAAGACTTTTAAGTATTTCGAAATTTAGGGCTTTTTGGGGAAAAATGGAAAAGAGGTGTTTAGTGTTAATTTCTTGTTCTTGCATGCATCATCTATGTTGGTAGTGGGTAGATACAAGTTTTATTGGCCAAAAACATCAACAATTTCAGATTTCGAAAAGGGGGTTTCAAGAAAATGAATTTCGAACTTTTATGGGGTTGCATGTGTAGATCTTAATAAGTTTTGGGCCAAATCTGTAATTTTTGAGAAGTCCGGCCTAAATGTGTTTTCAAAACTGTTTTTCAGCATTTATTGAACAAAAATTTCGGATTTAAAGAAGTTTTGCAAGAAAAAGTGGTTTTTGAACTCTTAGTGGTATTGCATGTGAAGATCTAGAGATTTTGGGGTAAATTATGTAATTTTCGAAATTTCTGCATAAAGTGACTTTTCAACTTCGATTTCTGCATCTAATAAAATAGAATTTCAGACTTGTTAAGGGTTTTTCATGGAAAAGTGGATTTTGAACTTCTAGTGTGGTTGCATGTGCAAATTTTGAAACTTTGGGGTCAAAACTGCAATTTTCGAAAAATCTCTCATTTCTTGATTTTGAATCTGTTTTCCAGCAAGTATTAAATAAGAAAAAAAAAAAAAATTTCTTTACAAAGGTTTTCAAAATATTAAAGTCATATTGGAGTTTTGAATTTTTTTAAATTACAAAAGGTTTTATATTTGTTTTAGTTTTTTTTATTTCGGGAAAATTCGAAACTTTGTGAAAACTCGAATAAATTTCAGAATCTGAAATTTGGATTAGTTAGGAGTTCTAGGATTTAATTTGAGAATTTTTAAAGATCTTTTACTATTATTTCGAATTTTAAAGGTTTAGGTACTAATTATGAAGTTCTTGTGCTTTAAGTGCTATGTCTTGGAATTGTGTGATTTAAATTGTAAAGCATGGGATTATGAATATGGATTTGTGGCAGAAACATATTTATGAGGCTGCTGGAATTTATTAAGATGAAATTAATGAGTGAAAGTGGTGAGAAACCAATTAAATGATGGAATAAAAGTGTCTTTACTTTAAAGACATGATTGTGCTATTTATTATGCATGTTTATGGTTGCATGGCATATGCATGTATGTGATTGTGTGTGTACGTGCGTATATGTGGGCAGAATGTGTGTGTATGTGGTAATGATATATGTGTTGGTTAAATGTGCAATTAAGTGGTTGATAATTGTATTTGATTGGGGTGGTTATTCACTTGATTGATATTTGTGATGTTTTAATGACTTGCACATAATTTGTGGTCATTCCACGACATGCATTTGCTTTTGATAAAATTGAAAGATTAATGGAATGTTTGGGTAATAAACGAATCGGATACGGTGGGCCGGTATCCAACTAGGGTTGAGAGGAGTGATACGAGTGATATGAGTGATATTGGATCCATAGACGGGCTCGAAACGGTTTATTATCCGAATATAGAAATTAATCTTTCACGGATCCGATAAATGAAAAAAATGATTTTTACACGGATTGCATTCATGAGCATGTTTGTGACTTATATGCTTTCGTACCTTTTGACTCGATTCTTGTTTGATGTTGTATGACTCGGTAAAGGTGATCGGAATGTTATATATACTATATATATGTATAACCTATTTTCAACCCTCGGTAATTCCTCGAGTTTCTTACTGAGCTTAATAGCTCATATAGATATTTTCTAATTGCAGGTAGTGCTAGTGGTAACCCTCCCCCGGAATGGACCGAGTAGTGGATCGAAGTCTTGCCCGGAGTTTTTGGAAGTTCGAACGAGGGTTCTATAAGTGTGGCTAAGTACTATTTTGGTGATGTAATATAAAGTAACTTCCGTTTCGTTTACTATATATCGTACTCGTTTTTAAAGTACGGGACTTTAATCGGTAACGGATCCTCTTTTGGAACTTTATAATATATTGATCCGTTTATATTTATGAATAGTTCGTTTATTCCGTGCTTTTATCGTTCGTCGCCAAAATATTTCTAAACTCTGATTTTTATTTCGAACCTACGTTTTATGATAATGTAGCACTCGAATAAAATCCTTCTCAAAAAAAATAAATATATATATAAATATAATCGTCTCAAGCTTTTCAAAACAATGTTGCGAAAATTACTGGAATTCTAAATATTCAAGTATGGTTTTTTTTAAAATCGAAAGTGTTGATTTTCTTGGAGATCCTATAAATTGCTTCCGCTAAACAACTTAATTCCGATAAACCGGTTCGATTTATCGCCTATAATAGAGGGGGTGCTACAAGGTGGTATCAGAGCACGGCTTATAGAAACTCGTACGAACTTCACGGGCTTAAAAGACTATTCGAAACACGGGAACTCGATCCATCCGGTAATATTATGTGAATTTCTTTACTTTGTGTTTTATATGTTTTACTTATTATTTGCGCAATAATATTTAGAAATAATGGCAAGACGTCTAACACGCGGTAACCAAGGCGTACCCGACAATGAACCACAAGACCTCGGCCAAACCGTTCGTGATCTTTCAAATCTCATTCGAGAACAAGCCCAAACCCACCACCAACAAATCGAACGACTTCTCGAACGCAACCAACCACCACCTCAAAATCACGCGCCTCAAGCTATATATGAACGATTCCTTAGAATGAACCCCTCCGAGTTCCATGGCGGCATCGACCCAACCGTAGCCGAAGAATGGATCAAGTCGCTCGAAGTGATTTACGACTATATGAAGATGACCGACCAGGACCGAGTTCATTGTGCCATATTCCTACTACGGAACGAGGCTCGTCATTGGTGGGAAGGAATTAAAGAAGGGGTGAACCTCGAGAACCTGTCGTGGGACAATTTCAAGATCCAATTTTTCGAAAAATACTTCTCGAAAGACGTGCGAGCTCACAAACTCAGAGAATTCCTCGAACTCCGTCAAGGCGACTTATCAATGATCGAATACATCCGACGTTTCGAACGGGGCTGCCTCTACGCCCCATTCATTGCTCGAGACAACGAGGAAAAGAAGAACCATTTCATTCGCGGCCTCCAACCCGAAATACGTAGAGACATTCGTATGTCCGACGCCTCGACCTTCCGACAATTGGTGGATAAGGCCCTTATGGCTGCCCAAGACGAGAAGGAAATTCAGCAAAGCCGTCGACCCCAAGGAATTAATCAACGCCCATGGAAGAAGATCAACCTTGGCAACCGCCAATTCCGAGGAAAGGAGATCCAGCCCGTGCGACGACCAGCCGGACCACCACCTCCACCGCCGCCACCTAGAAATGCGTGCCCAAAATGTGGAAAAGGACATTTCGGAGAATGCATACCAGGGACGAGGACATGTTTCCGATGCCGACAGCCCGGACATATCGCGCGAGACTGCCCAACTACTCCGAAACAAGTTCCCGGACGTGTGTTTGCTATGACCGAAGATCAGATCGAACAAGACCCTTCTATGATCGCAGGTACCATATTTGTCCTCGATAAACCCACATATGCTCTAATTGATTCCGGTTCCACTCACTCCTTTATATCCGATAAAATAATTACGTATCTGAATCTCACCCCTAGTCGAACCATCTACGAATATCGCATTCTCATTCCCTCCGGTGAAGAAATGTGTTCGAAGCAAATAATACTCAATTGTCCGATCCGAATTCACACCCAACCCTTGAATTTTGATCTAATTGTTCTACCGATCAAGAACTTCAATATTATCCTAGGCATGGATTGGTTAACCAAATTCAAAGCCAAAATTGATTGTGCTCCGAAAACCGTCATCTTTCCTCTTCCGAACGGCAAAACCTTAAAATTCCAAAGTCAACCCAAAACATCAATTCCAATCATCTCTGCTGTCAAAGCTGTCAAACTTATTCACAAGGGTCATTTCGGCTACTTAGTGGATATTTTGAAATCCGAACCCAACGACAAACCTCAAATATCCGATATACCGGCGGTGCAAGAATTCCCCGACATATTTCCCGACGACATCCCTGGACTTCCACCCGATCGAGAAATTGAGTTTGAGATCAACTTGATTCCCGGAGCTGCTCCCATTTCCAAAGCCCCGTATCGGATGGCCCCGACAGAATTAAAGGAGCTCAAAGATCAAATTCAGGAGTTGCTCGATAAAGGCTACGTCCGACCCAGCCATTCTCCGTGGGGCGCACCGGTTCTCTTCGTCAAAAAGAAAGACGGGTCCCTTCGCTTATGCATTGATTACCGTGAACTTAATAAAATCACAATCAAGAATAAATACCCCCTTCCTCGTATTGACGATTTGTTCGACCAACTCCAAGGCTCCTCCGTCTTTTCCAAAATCGATCTCCGATCCGGATACCACCAACTCAAAATCAAAGACTCAGACATTCCCAAAACCGCTTTCCGAACCCGATATGGCCATTATGAATTCGTAGTCATGCCATTCGGTCTAACTAATGCCCCCGCAGCTTTCATGGACCTCATGAATCGAGTCTTTCATCAATACTTGGACCAATTCGTAATTGTCTTCATTGACGATATCTTGATCTACTCTAAAACCCAAGAAGAGCATATGTCACACCTCCGCACCGTACTTCAGATTCTCCGATCTCATCAGCTTTACGCCAAATTCAGCAAATGTGAATTTTGGTTATCAAGTGTGGCTTTCCTTGGTCACATCGTATCAGCAAAAGGAATCTCTGTCGATCCTAGCAAGATAGAGGCGGTGTCAAATTGGTCGACTCCAAAGAATGCAAAAGAAATCAGAAGCTTCCTCGGGCTAGCTGGCTACTACCGCAAGTTTGTGAAGGACTTCTCAAAGCTTGCCTCTCCACTCACCCGACTGACCCGAAAGGACGTTAAGTACCAATGGACCCCAGAATGCGAGGCCAGCTTCACCGAATTGAAGAATCGACTCACATCAGCACCAATCCTCACGTTGCCGGAGAAAACGGGAGAATTCATAGTTTACAGTGATGCATCTAAACTCGGGTTGGGAGCTGTACTTATGCAAAATGGGAAAGTCATAGCTTACGCCTCACGCCAACTCAAGGAGTACGAACAGAGTTATCCAACGCACGATCTCGAATTAGCCGCCGTCGTATTCGCACTCAAAATCTGGCGACACTACCTCTATGGTGAAAAATGTACCATCTACACCGATCACAAAAGCCTGAAATACTTTTTCACTCAGAAGGATTTGAACATGAGGCAAAGAAGATGGCTTGAACTAGTCAAGGACTACGATTGTGAGATACTCTACCACCCCGGTAAAGCTAACGTTGTTGCCGACGCCCTCAGCCGCAAGTCAATAAACGCCCTCACTGTTCAGCCCACTTTAAAGGAATCGATCAAAATAGCTCAACAACACGACCCGCAAATTCTCAAGATTCACGACAACCTCGAATCCCATCCAAACTTTCGAATCTCCGAGGAAGGACTTGTTCGATTCCAAAATCGAATCTACATTCCTGACGACCCGAACGTTCGCCGACTAATCCTAACCGAGGCTCATCAAACTACGTACACATGCCATCCCGGTGAGACCAAGATGTATCACGACCTCAAAAAGTTATACTGGTGGCCCGGAATGAAGAAAAGCGTGGCTCGATTCGTCGCGGAATGCTTAATATGTCAGCAAGTCAAGGCGGAACATCAGAGGCCCGGCGGCTTACTTCAATCAAACTTAATTCCAGAATGGAAATGGGAAGCCGTTACGATGGATTTTGTGCAAGGGTTTCCAAAGACCCAAAAGGGATCCGATGCCATTTGGGTGATTGTCGACCGATTGACCAAATCGTCTCATTTTCTCCCGATCCGAATGACTTTCAGCTTAGACAAGCTAGCCGAGCTATACGTTCGAGAGATCGTTCGACTTCATGGCGTTCCCGTCACTATTATTTCTGATCGAGACCCTCGATTTACGTCCAAATTCTGGAAAAGCTTACACGAAACCCTCGGTACACGATTAAATTTCAGCACGGCCTATCACCCACAAACCGATGGTCAATCCGAGCGAACCATCAAAACCCTAGAAGATCTGCTACGCGCTTGCATTCTCGACTTTGGAGGAAATTGGGAATCCCGTCTCCCATTAATCGAATTCGCGTACAACAATAGCTTCCACTCATCAATTGGAATGGCACCATATGAAGCTCTATATGGTCGTAAGTGTCGATCACCACTTCATTGGGACGAAATTGGCGAAAGAAAATACCTCGGCCCTGATTTGGTGCAACAGACCGTCGAGATAATCCAAAATATTCGGGAAAAGATGCGTGTCGCCCAAGATCGACAACAGAGCTATGCCAATTCTCGTAGGAGAGACTTAGAATTCGAAGTCGGAGACTCCGTGTTTCTTAAAGTGGCACCTTTCAAAGGGATTATGCGGTTTGGGAAAAAGGGAAAGTTAGCACCACGATTTATCGGCCCATTCGAAATTCTCGATAAAATTGGTACCCGCGCCTACCGACTAGCCTTACCACCCAACTTGTCCAATATTCACAACGTATTCCACGTTTCGATGCTCCGCAAATATATACGAAGTCCGGACCACATCTTAAAAACCGAACCGATCGAATTATCTCCCAACTTAGCTTACGAAGAAAAACCCTCCCAAATACTTGATTCCAAATCCAAGACCCTTCGAAACCGAGAAATCCAATTTGTTAAGATTCTTTGGCAAAATCATACACCCGAAGAAGCCACGTGGGAAAGGGAAGAGGAAATGCGTAAACGTTACCCGGAATTGTTCGGGTCAGGTAACAATTTTGGGGACAAAATTTCTTTAAGGGGGGGGAGATTGTAACACCCCACCTTTCCAAAACCGTAAAAGCCGAAATTAATATTTCAAAACTCGAGAATCCTTAGGTAACGTTATTACGTGAATTTAATTATGTGAATTAGTTATGTGTTATATTTAATTGGTAGATTTATTTTTCTAACAAATTTATGTGAATTATGTGAATTAGAATACTATATGGTATATTTGATTAATTAAGTGTGATAATGCACTACCCTAGACTATCCTATACCTATATAGACCCATACTTGATAGCATACATGCATACATACATGAATTTTGCATGCATTGCTTTCTTATGTAATATTATATTATATATGTATATGTATATAACCGTGTGAGTGTGTGTGTTAGTCAAAAGGTGGGTAATTTAAATAGATATTTAATTAGTAATTTCACATGGCACATAGTTTAATTCTACACTCAACACCTCAAAAGACACTCTACTAAATTCCTCTTGCAACACCTCACCCTACTACTTGTCTTCCTTTCTTCATTCCACCGAGACCTCACCTCCATCTCCATCCTTCATCTTCTTCCACATTAACTCCCATTTTTCAAAGAAAATGGAAAATCATTTCAAATTTCCCCCTATTTAACCAAGGACTTGGAGCATCCGAAAACACCATTCACCAAAAAGAAATATACATTTCACTTGAAGATCCACTCCATCTCCTTCACCATCAAAATAATTTGGCTAGAGCTTGGCATCAACCTTTGAAGCACTTCCCTTCGATCTTTCCTTCATTGTTCTTTCGGTCATTAAGGTAAGAAATTTCGAGTTTCTTGCTGCAATTAGAAGATATCATATTATTCCAAAAGAGTTTTCAAGATTTCCTAAAAGACTTTTAAGTATTTCGAAATTTAGGGCTTTTTGGGGAAAAATGGAAAAGAGGTGTTTAGTGTTAATTTCTTGTTCTTGCATGCATCATCTATGTTGGTAGTGGGTAGATACAAGTTTTATTGGCCAAAAACATCAACAATTTCAGATTTCGAAAAGGGGGTTTCAAGAAAATGAATTTCGAACTTTTATGGGGTTGCATGTGTAGATCTTAATAAGTTTTGGGCCAAATCTGTAATTTTTGAGAAGTCCGGCCTAAATGTGTTTTCAAAACTGTTTTTCAGCATTTATTGAACAAAAATTTCGGATTTAAAGAAGTTTTGCAAGAAAAAGTGGTTTTTGAACTCTTAGTGGTATTGCATGTGAAGATCTAGAGATTTTGGGGTAAATTATGTAATTTTCGAAATTTCTGCATAAAGTGACTTTTCAACTTCGATTTCTGCATCTAATAAAATAGAATTTCAGACTTGTTAAGGGTTTTTCATGGAAAAGTGGATTTTGAACTTCTAGTGTGGTTGCATGTGCAAATTTTGAAACTTTGGGGTCAAAACTGCAATTTTCGAAAAATCTCTCATTTCTTGATTTTGAATCTGTTTTCCAGCAAGTATTAAATAAGAAAAAAAAAAAAAATTTCTTTACAAAGGTTTTCAAAATATTAAAGTCATATTGGAGTTTTGAATTTTTTTAAATTACAAAAGGTTTTATATTTGTTTTAGTTTTTTTTATTTCGGGAAAATTCGAAACTTTGTGAAAACTCGAATAAATTTCAGAATCTGAAATTTGGATTAGTTAGGAGTTCTAGGATTTAATTTGAGAATTTTTAAAGATCTTTTACTATTATTTCGAATTTTAAAGGTTTAGGTACTAATTATGAAGTTCTTGTGCTTTAAGTGCTATGTCTTGGAATTGTGTGATTTAAATTGTAAAGCATGGGATTATGAATATGGATTTGTGGCAGAAACATATTTATGAGGCTGCTGGAATTTATTAAGATGAAATTAATGAGTGAAAGTGGTGAGAAACCAATTAAATGATGGAATAAAAGTGTCTTTACTTTAAAGACATGATTGTGCTATTTATTATGCATGTTTATGGTTGCATGGCATATGCATGTATGTGATTGTGTGTGTACGTGCGTATATGTGGGCAGAATGTGTGTGTATGTGGTAATGATATATGTGTTGGTTAAATGTGCAATTAAGTGGTTGATAATTGTATTTGATTGGGGTGGTTATTCACTTGATTGATATTTGTGATGTTTTAATGACTTGCACATAATTTGTGGTCATTCCACGACATGCATTTGCTTTTGATAAAATTGAAAGATTAATGGAATGTTTGGGTAATAAACGAATCGGATACGGTGGGCCGGTATCCAACTAGGGTTGAGAGGAGTGATACGAGTGATATGAGTGATATTGGATCCATAGACGGGCTCGAAACGGTTTATTATCCGAATATAGAAATTAATCTTTCACGGATCCGATAAATGAAAAAAATGATTTTTACACGGATTGCATTCATGAGCATGTTTGTGACTTATATGCTTTCGTACCTTTTGACTCGATTCTTGTTTGATGTTGTATGACTCGGTAAAGGTGATCGGAATGTTATATATACTATATATATGTATAACCTATTTTCAACCCTCGGTAATTCCTCGAGTTTCTTACTGAGCTTAATAGCTCATATAGATATTTTCTAATTGCAGGTAGTGCTAGTGGTAACCCTCCCCCGGAATGGACCGAGTAGTGGATCGAAGTCTTGCCCGGAGTTTTTGGAAGTTCGAACGAGGGTTCTATAAGTGTGGCTAAGTACTATTTTGGTGATGTAATATAAAGTAACTTCCGTTTCGTTTACTATATATCGTACTCGTTTTTAAAGTACGGGACTTTAATCGGTAACGGATCCTCTTTTGGAACTTTATAATATATTGATCCGTTTATATTTATGAATAGTTCGTTTATTCCGTGCTTTTATCGTTCGTCGCCAAAATATTTCTAAACTCTGATTTTTATTTCGAACCTACGTTTTATGATAATGTAGCACTCGAATAAAATCCTTCTCAAAAAAAATAAATATATATATAAATATAATCGTCTCAAGCTTTTCAAAACAATGTTGCGAAAATTACTGGAATTCTAAATATTCAAGTATGGTTTTTTTTAAAATCGAAAGTGTTGATTTTCTTGGAGATCCTATAAATTGCTTCCGCTAAACAACTTAATTCCGATAAACCGGTTCGATTTATCGCCTATAATAGAGGGGGTGCTACATGATTCATCAAATCTACACATTTTCCCCAAGCTTCATTATGTGCACTATTAGGACCTCCTACATGAGCACGTAACTTTTCATTTCTCTTCCAATTACTAAATCCTTGAGTAACAAAATGATCACCACCCGATTGACCTCCGATGTCTGGCTTAAAAAGATAACAACATAAACAATATGCAGCATCTTTGGATACACTATACTCCAACCAAGTACTATATTCGGCGAACCAAAGTTTATTAAATTTTCTATTTTGCTTGCCATAAATTGTGAGAGGAAATACGTGGTTATTCGGTTGGCAAGGACCTTTTTGTAAATATGCTCTACGAACTCGGTCTCGATCATTAACATTATATTGCAAGATACCATGCCTTTGTCCAGGATCTGCAGGAAGATCTTCTAAGTTGATCTCTTGAAGTGGTTTATTGGAAGAAGATTCATCACCACCTTGGGGAGGAGGTGTTTTTTCTCTTTAAATATCTCAACATAGCTATTTAACAAGACAAAATAAAATATATCAGTAAAAAGATAATAGGTTCAAGACAATAATAATTAAAGAAAAAGAACTTAAAATTCACAAACTGTCATATTTTAGTGTAGTTATGTACTAATAAAGTATTAATAATAATTATTGTAATAATGCCACTTCATGTATAATATTATAATAATGAGTAGTGGATTAATAGAATAATAATATTGTTATATTTCATGAGAATTGAGGGGGGAAAAGTCTCCAGTATTAGATATAAATTGAGGAAACAGAAGTAGAGGAAACCAAAACTCCCACTGTAAGTCTTCTGTCTTCTGTCTCCTTTCTCGTTTTTTTTTTTTTTTTTTTTTTTTCTTTCTTCCTTTTCTTCTCATTCTCACCATTTCAATTAACCAACACTGCAATTTATCAATTCAATTTCTTTCTTTCTGTCATTTGTCAATTATATCCACATTCAATAAATCCCAATTCCTTAAATTTAATTTTCATCATTATCATCAATTAATCACATCATAAGAGTTTCCATTTTCCAAATTTCCATTTGTTTACTTTCATAAGATAATACATAAGCAAGAAACATAAATATCAAGTCGATTAATAAAATTACACAATCGATTCCTAATTGATATACAATCTGAAAATTAAGATGATAAAGAAGTCGACAAACCTTAATCAATTAGAATATTTGGAACCCAAAATATCGTTTTCTTGATGGGCGCCTGATTGCCGGAGGGTGGTGATTTCCGGTAAGCAAGGGCTGTAGAAGAACGAGAGAAGCTTTTTTTTTTTTTCCTTTTTCCGTAAAGGAACGAGAGAGAAAATGTCCAAGAAAAGGGAAGAGGTAATTGTAAAATTAACAAATTTGGGCTTTAAATGAGTGGGCTTAATAATATATTAGTGGGCTAAAAAAACAAATATAATAATAGATATATTATATGAGTTAATTGCACATAACCCCCTGTGTTATTTCGAATTGCTAAAAAAGTCCCCGTGTTATAAAAATTAGCAAGAACCCCCTTGTGTTGTGCTTTACAAAGCCAACTGCCCCTTTACTTCAAAATCTGACGTTGACTTAAATGAAATGACTAAACTATCCCAATAAATTTTTAATAACATTTTAATTTTATAAGATTTTTTTTTTAATTCAATATAATAAAATTAAACGAAATTAAATATGGAAATTGTTCTATTTTCTTCCCACTTCCGGCTTCCGCCCCACCCAAAACAAGCCTCCTTCCTCATCCAGCATCCACCACTGTACCACCACCACCCACCACATCAGCCCCCCCACCCCACCCTAAACAACTTCTCCTTTCACCAGTACATATCAGCGGCAGCCTAGATTTCACCTTCGATGAAAACATTGAAAACAAAAATCCAAAAACGCAAATAGATCCAACGCCGCTCTTCGCCGGACCAATTTACATTACGAGCTCTGTAGCTGAAATGGTGGATGGGTTCATCGGCGTCGTCCATGCCCAAGTGATGACGGGAGTGCCCAGAGACGAACGAACAGAAAAATCCATCGCAGTGCAAATAGAGACGAGGTTTGTTTGAATGGCAGTACACTATTGCTCTCACCACTCCACAAAAATCACACAGTGGCAAAGGCTCACCCATTTTGATTTGGAGAGATGGCCTTTTAGAAAATATGAAGGACTGAATTGAAAATTCTGAGAATTTTGTTTTGGGTCTTATAAAGTTTTTTAGGTGAATTTATAATTTTTGAAATTTGTGATTTAAAGGATAATATTGTCTTTTCACGTCAACCCCACAACCCCAGTCGCATAATTTGCGCGTGTAGCACACTTCCAGCTTATAGGGGCTTTATTAGCTTTGACTAACTTTCATAGGGTGGTCAGTGCTAATTATTTTAACACAGGGACTTTTTTAACAATTAGAAATTACACAAGGGTAGTTTTTGCAAAAAACCCTATATTATATACTAGAAAAACTTAAGAAAATGAGGGGGGGCTTGAGTCCACCCTAGCCCTTGGGTGGACTCGCCCTGGTTGCAGGTACACCCACGGAAGGATCTTTTTCAACCTTAGAAGACGAAGGAAGCCTCACAGACCAAATCAGGACGGTTGAGATCGGCGAGGAGGAGGTTGAAGACGGTGATGCGATTGGTGGCGCCGTCGCATCGGACCACTTGATTCCAGTCGCAGCAGTCGGTTTGTGGGTCTCATGCAGAGATGAGGTTGCTGTTTGGAGGGCTGTTGAGGTATTTCCTGATTTTTAGGAGGGCTTTTTTGTCATTTGGGTGGCATCTCTGTGAAAATGCAGTGTCGGTGTGGAAGGAGAGAATAAAGAGCATGGATATTATGAAACAATGCAAGTGGTTGATTGCGGCCATGGCTGAATATTTTTTGAATTTTTTGGATTTTCGCATGTATATACTAAAAAAACAAATTAAATTAAATTAAATGCTATATATATATATATATATATATATATATATATATATATATATATATATATATATATATATATATATATATATATATATATATATATATATATATATATATATATATATATATATATATATATATATATATATATCTATCTATATATATATATATATATATATATATCTATCTGGTCGAAATGGTATCCAACCATTTAATATATATATATATATATATATATATATATATATATATATATATAAAAAATAAAATATATATATATATATATAT
>NW_012194840.1:1065170-1086543 GCF_000504015.1 Erythranthe guttata
AAAAAAAAATGTGCCAGTCGCAAAAACGCGCGCAGAGCGAGGCCAGCCGGAGTGGTCTCAGACTTCGCACTCGTTGGCATATATATATATATATATATTTTCATTAGTGATGCATGCATGATCTATTATATTGCCCCACCTAGACCTGATCACCGGTTCGGTTAGAACCGGAACTGGAACCGAAACCGAACCGGGGTCAACGGTTTTGGAACCGAACCCGAACCGGTTTGACCTAAACCGGAACCGGAACCGAAAAAACCGGTTCAGTTCCGGTTCCTCATTTTTGGAACCGAGAACCGTCGGTTAGAACCGCGGTTCTAACCGTTGGAACCGGTTTAAAATAAAAAAAATCAAATAATAAAATATTAATAAAAGGTCAGCTTTATTAAAACAATATAAAAAATCCTACCCAATTGTCCACTCCAGTCCAAAGTAACGGGGAATACGATGCTACACCCGGTGATTTTCACCGGGTGGCTCTTTTCTTGACATGTGTCCTTTTTTATTTATTTTATAATTATATTTTTAAAGCCCATTGGGCCATAACTGAACCCGTAGTGGGAATCTTATTAATTAGGGTGCCTGGTTATATTCACCAGGTGTAGCATAGAATTTCCCCCAAAGTAACGGTCACTTTAAAAAAAAAATTATATTAATATTCACATGGCAATTTGCAACGGTCAGATTAATTAAAAAAAAATGAAATGCATGTGGTTCTAAAGTTTTTTAAACGGTCAGATTGACAAATATCATAAAATAAAAAAAAATAATCACGTGCATAAAAATAAAAATAAAAAGTTTTTTAAACGGTCAGATTTTATAAATAAAAATAAAAAGTTTTTTTTTTGGGTTAATATTTGAGACACCCCTCAAACCAAGCCTAATTAGATATGAGGGACAACCTTAAATAGAACATTTTAATTAAATCCTTAATTGAAAATAAAATTTGACCAACATCCTTTTATTTTTATTAAACCCAAAAATACCCTTATTAGACCTAATAAAAATCAACATTTCCTTCTCTTTTTTTATTTCTCTATTTCTCTCTCTCTCTCCCTCTCTTATCCGCCGCCACCATCGTCTTTCTCAATTTTTTCAATTTTCCATCACCCCCCACCATAGCCTTCTTTCTCTCTGTCTTCATTGGCCCAGCCCTTCCTCTCTCTTTCTCTCTATCTCTATCTTTCTCTATTTTCATTGACTTGGAGGTATTAGTTGCAGGAGTTTTTTAGATCGGATCTTGGTGTGAGTGCGGCAGGCGGCGGGCGGCGGTGGTTTTGGTCGCTAGGGGCGGCGAGCAGCCGTGGTTTTGGTTGTTGGGGGGCGGCGGTGGTTTCGACCGCGGCAGGTGGCGGGCGACAGGCGGTGGTGGTTTTGGTTGTTGGGGCGGCGGTGGTTTTGGTCGTTCGGGGCGACAACGGTTTTCGTTGCTGGGGGCGGCGAGCGATGGTGGTTTTGGTCGGTGGGGGCGGCAATGCTTTTGGTCAGTGGCGTCGGTGGTGGTTTTCTTCGACGACGACAGTAATTTTTGTTAGAGTAGGTGACCAACAAGCCAACATGTGGCTGTGGTCTTTCGTATTTATTATTGTAATAAACGAACCTTTATTCGTATTAATGATAAAACACCTTGGCATTCTATATCTTTGTCCCTTTGTCACAAGCATAGATATAGTCCTTACAGTTATTACAAGTACTAGTAATTGATCGTTAGGATCGTGAGATATTTACTTAAGTATTATAACTGTTAAACGTGTTCCTAGTCGAAGGGTTACGCCACTAATGAGGATATCGGCCTTTCCCATTAAGACTAGCACTTAGTGTATGTGTACTGCATCTCATCAGTAAACGGTATTGTGATATCGGCATGCATAAGTGGGTGCTCGTAAGTTGACGAGTTCACTGAACTCCCTCACCCTAGAAATCTCTAAGTGGTTCCTAATAATCGAGTAGAGATATCTATGGTATAGTTGTACACCATTAGTCCTTATGACCTAGACATCACCGTGACTTCACTAGAGGACCAGCTGTATCGTGACCTGTCCCTGAGTTCCACCGAGGACCATCCCAAGGGCCAGTGTTCGTGCAGTCCGAAATCTAGTGGGAGGTCTGTGCATTGTAGTCGGGGATTCGATCGCTAGAATAGTCTTGGATGTCCTGTGTGTTCTGAAAGTTTGTAATCATTCTAAGTCTCTGGCCAGAGCTGACTAAGTGATGATTAGAGAATTCGATTCTCTAAGTCATGCACGTGACGATTACAACACTTGGAACGATCGCACCGTCATTGAACATATAAAGAGGTCTCGACGAACCAATGCCTCTAGTTCAATCGGGACATATGAATCGAAGGGACCGTACTGTACGTTAACTATATCTGAAGGTTCTTGCAGGCACTTCATTTGTATCTAGGGAATCATGACGCGTAGTTGCTAGACGCCAATCTTGATTCGTTGGGTGATTAAGGTGAAACGAGCTTCATCTTAATCGTAACTCGAAGGGGACGAGTTTTGACCACAAAGAGTTGTGGGCCCACGGCTAGCTTACACCTGAACCATCGAGGGTCACACTGCTCGTGCACATGAGATCTTTGAATAAACGGTCAGAGATAAAATAGTTTATCTTTGCATAATTGGAAGTCAATATGATTGAGTCCAACATTCGTAATTTGGAATTATGAATGAGAATAAGAAAAGGAAAAGAATAAGCGAACGTGTTAGTGAACTTTCTAAATCGGGAAGTTTCCAAATTTAGAAAGTCCACTGAACTAGGGTTTCCACTTTTGGAAAGTTGGAAAATAAGAGATGGCACTCGTAATGACGAGAAAATTATAATGACTCGGAAAATGTAATCGTTACAATTTTTCGATCATTGAATTGAGAGATACGAGCGATTAAAAAAACTAACGAGCTTAAGCTGTTGGGCCCAGTCCAACTTAAGCCCGCTAGGGTTTCATGCAAGGGACTATAAATACATGATTTATAACCCTAGCACACATAACAAAAACCCTAACCCTAAGCGGCCGTCCCTCTCTCTCTCGCCCCCTCTCCCGCGCGGCCACCACCGCACCACCGTCGCCGCTCCGTCGTCGGAACCGGCCGTTCGTCGGCCGTTCTTGTTCGGTATCCTTTCTCCTTCATTATTCTTTCCGTTTTATTCTAACTATTTCGTGTCTAGTGCCACGATTTAGTAGATCGAAGTATACGAGGTGAAATCCGAGAGGAGGAAGACCGTAGATCGAAGAATCGAGGAGCAACGCACGAGCCGAAGCTGCACGCTGCCCCACGCGCCGCCCCGGAAGACCGCGCGTGCTCTACACGCGCCGCCGTGAGCTGCCACACCGCCGCTGCTGCTGCTCCATTGCTGCCCCGATTCTACGGATTGGTTTCCGTAGTAATCACGACGTATCGTTCGCTCCTACCTCACGCGTCAAGAGGTAAATACTCGAAACCCTAGTTTCGTTTTAGGGTTTAAATTTAAACTATGATTTCATGCTTATGTTTGTAAGATTTTATGTGATTATGTGTAATCGATTAAATCGTTGCAAGCATGTTATTTGGTTTAAATGCGAGCATGTTAACTGATTTAAATTCGGTTAAATTTATTAGCATGTATGTTGTTTTTAATTTCGCTGGAAGCGCAAAGGTACGCAATTAATTGATTTAATTTATCGGGCATGTACTTGTGTGTTTTAAAGTCGTTTAAATCACGTAAAATTTTTGTTTTCCGCTGCGTATGCGTGCCCGAAACCCAACAGTGGTATCAGAGCTCGTTGCGCAATTAATTGCGTTCGTTTTAATATGCATGTTCGATTTATTAAAGTAGCGATTGTCGTATTATGTAATTGGGAGTTTTCGTAAGTTTAAAATATTTTTGAAATATTGTTTAGAATTTTTCCAGCTTTAAAATTGTTTAAAATTGGAAAATCGGATCTGAAATTATTTTAAAATGTCGGTTTTTAAATTATTCGGATCGAACCGGTCGAACCGGCCGGTTCGATGGTTATGTGCGTTTTGGTTGACCGAATCCAAGTGGATTCGGGTCGGTCAGACCGGTTCTCGGTCCGACTGACCCGGCCCACTGATTTGGGTCAGCTGGACCGGACAGAACCGGCCCGATTCGGTCCGAACCGGTCAGACCGGTTGGGCCCAACCGGTCCACTGAAAAATAAAAAAAAATAAAAAAAAATAAAAAAAAAATTATTTCAGATTTCTAAAATTAAACTTAAAAAAAATTGATTTTAATTTTTGGAAAATTATTTTCAATTAATCCCAATTAGATAATTGGATCGACAATCATCTATTTTAGTAAATAGGTGTTCGATTAATTAATTAATTTAAATTGTTAAATTGATTTCAATTAATAGAACACATATATAATATTGATTATTGTTCAACTTAATTACTAGTACCTCAACGTTATTTGAATGATTTATGTTAGTTGAGGTTCTATAATTATTTTGAAAAACCCGATAATTAATTAATGTAATTAATTATGTAATTAGGTCGTATGTTCCTCTTAGGACAATATGCGCTTCCATATACCTTTAGAGAACATAGATGTAGGAATCACATAGACCAATCCAAAACCTTCTGATGAGATAAAACTTTTAAATAAAATCCCTCATTCTTAATTCAATTAAGAATCATTTCAAGCTATAAAGAAATACCCAATCTGTTGAGTTATTTCTTTCCTTCTGCCAACGGTTGGATTATGTGTAGCCCTTTACTATAGTGCAGTAAGCCGTGTTAGCGGGGAGTGCTATGGTAGAGTAAGCTGTAATTCAATTGACATAATGATGAAGGTAGCCGTAGAAAAGGGTTATGTTGAATTAACGTGGTCGGCTAGATTAACTAGGGACTGCATTAGTTTGGCATAATCAAGTTCTATGAGCATCTTTGATTGGTAGGTTAGACTTGACACACGACGATTTTGATATTCGCGAGATTAACTTAGGTCATTATCAAGTGTGAGGAAAATTTAATTTAGGGTCATATTGTGGATATGATTGATTGTGATCTACCTTTGGGCAAATATAATCGGGCTAGATTAACTACGGGTTATATTTGTCTATTGGACCTAAAGCCCATTAAGAAAAATCAGTTTTCTCGTTTGTCTACTAGAGGGAAGTGGAACTCGATAAAATTAGTGGGAGAACAATTAAATAACACAAGTCCAAACATTTAATTGTAACAATCATTTAACGCGAATCTCTAATAATCCTCTTCTCTATATGTCTCAGATAATTATGTCTAAGAATCCCATAATGTCAATCCTCGACAATAAACTCAATGGCCCTAATTACCTAGATTGGTTGCGTAGTCTTAAGCTTGTGCTAACTGTTGAGGGGCGTCTCTACGTTTTGAACGAGAGGCTTCCCGCCACTATACCTGCCACAGCGACTGATGCTGAAAAGGAAACTTATGAAGTTTGGAAGAAAGATGACACCCATGCTAGGTGTTATATGATAGCCGCCATGGAGCCCGCGCTTGCGAGGAAATATGAGTCTCACTTGCATGCTTTCGATATAAAGGCTCATCTCGATAGCATGTATAGTGAGAATATTAGGGCATCGAGATACGCTGCTACAAAGGAGTTGATCACAGCGAGATTGCGCGAAGGGGTTTCGGTCCACGAGCACTGTCTCAAAATGATCACTCTCCTTGAAAAGCTAGTGAATCTTGATGTCACCCTCCCGGCCGAGCTCTCGTTGGATTTGATCCTGTTGTCTCTTCCTAGTTCCTATGAATCGTTCATAGTGAACTTCAACATGAACAAACTAGATCCTCCCTTGGATGAGTTAATGAACATGTTGGTCAGCTTCGAGTCCACCATTAAGAAAGAGAAGTCTGTTCTCGTTGCTGCTACTTCTGGAAAGAAGAGTTCTTTCCAAAAGAAGAGAAAAGAAAGAGTTCTTTTCCCTAACAGCAAGTTCGAAGTGGGTGAAGGTAGTGGGGGCCCCAAAGCAAAGGTTAGCAAACAAGTTGATGATGCTTGCCATCACTGTGGAAAGAAAGGACATTGGCGCCGCAACTGCAAGGCTTACCTAAAGCAGAAAGGTTCTGAAAAGGGTACGTATTTCATTGACGTAAATTTGTCTGTCAACTCTTCTTCTTGGGTATTGGATACGGGCTGTGGCTCACATTTGTGCAAGGATTTGCAGCTAATGACAAGAAGTCGAAGACTTAGAGCGGGTGAGACCTACCTAAGGATGAGGAATGGAGCAAGAGTTGCTGCTGAAGCCATTGGCACTATTTACTTAAATGTTTTGGATTCTAGTTTTCCTATTGTTTTGAACGATTCTTTATTTGTTCCGTCGCTCATTAGAAACCTTATTTCTATTCCTGTATTAGATATTGAAGGTTTTACTTTTGTTTTTGGAAATTCGATTTGCATTATACAAAAGAATGAGAATTTAATTTGCAAAGGACGGCTATTAAACAACTTATATGAACTAAATCCAAGTGAAATACCTATTAACGTTATATCAGCAAAGCGTAAGGAGATAGATCAAAACCCCGCACAACTTTGGCACGCTAGATTAGGTCATGTCTCTTTAAGAAGGATGAACGATTTTGTTAGTGAAGGATTGTTCTCTTTGGAGGACGTGAAATCACTACAAACTTGTGAATCTTGCCTTAAAGGGAAAATGACCAAGTCACCCTACAAAGGGGTAATGGAACGAGCCGAAGGTCTTTTGGATTTGATCCATACAGACGTATGTGGTCCACTAAGTGTTAGTGCGAAGGGTGGATATAACTACTTCGCTACCTTTACCGACGATTATTCTAGGTATGGGTATGTGTACTTGATGAAGTACAAGTCTGAAACATTTGAAAGGTTCAAAGATTTTAGACACGAAGTGGAAAAGCAACTCGGACGAAGTGTTAAGAAGCTGCGATCCGATCGTGGTGGGGAATACTTGAGCATCGAGTTCATTGACTATCTAAAAGAAAATGGGATACAGTCCCAATGGACTCCACCGGGAACTCCTCAACTTAATGGAGTATCCGAACGTCGGAATCGAACTCTGTTAGATATGGTTCGATCAATGATGGGGTTCACAAACTTACCGGCATACTTATGGGGTCATGCACTTCGTACTGCCGCGTATTTGCTGAATAGAGTTAACACCAAAGCAGTTAAATCCACACCTTATGAACTTTGGCATTCCCGGAAACCCAATTACAAACATATTAGGATATGGGGTTGTCCCGCTTATGTGAAGCGGTTAGTGGGAGATAAGTTGGATAGTAAATCCGACTTGTGCTATTTTGTGGGGTATCCCGAAGACTCAATGGGATACGAGTTCTACTATGTCAAAGAAGCAAAGACGTTTGTTTCGAGAAATGCCACCTTTTTGGAAAGGGAGTTTCTATCCGATAGAAAGGGCAGCATGATAGAACTTGAAGTAGTTCAAGAACCACAAAGTGAAGTTCAAACACAAGATCAAGCAATCGAACCAATACAACAAACCACTAATATACCTCCTGAACCTACGGTACGTAGATCCGAAAGAGTTCGGAAAATGCCGGATAGGTTATTCCTCCTCGAAAATGATGAAGATCATGTTGATCTTGGACGAGATCCAAGAACATACAATGAGGCCGTATCGGATGCGGACATGGGACATTGGCTAACGGCCATGAAATCCGAAATGGACTCCATGTACTCCAACAAGGTATGGACCTTGGTAGATCCACCCAAAGGAATTGTTCCTATAGGCTGCAAGTGGATCTATAAGAAGAAAATTGGAGTGGATGGAAAGGTATCGACCTATAAAGCTAGATTGGTAGCAAAAGGATACACTCAAAGACAAGGTGTTGACTATGAGGAAACCTTTTCGCCAGTCGCGATGCTGAAGTCCATTAGGATCTTGCTAGCCATAGCTGCGTGGTACGACTACGAGATATGGCAAATGGATGTGAAGACCGCCTTCCTTAATGGAGACATTGAGGAAGAAATTTACATGGCGCAGCCGGAAGGCTTCATATCTTCTGGAAGTGAGCAAAAGGTTTGCAAGCTCCAGCGATCCATTTATGGATTGAAGCAAGCATCCCGTAGTTGGAACATTAGATTCGACTCAACTATCAAAGAGTTTGATTTTGAGAAGAATCCGGAGGAACCTTGTGTATACAAGAAGGTTAGTGGGAGGGCAGTGATATTTTTAGTGCTTTACGTTGATGACATTCTACTCATTGGGAATGACGTAGGAATGTTGCAACAAACGAAAGCATGGTTGTCCACACGTTTCTCAATGAAGGATTTGGGAGAAGCATCTTATGTATTAGGAATACGCATCTATAGAGATAGAGCAAGAAAGATGCTTGGCTTATCCCAAAGCCTGTACATAGACACCGTTATGAAACGGTTT
This sequence comes from Erythranthe guttata, assembly GCF_000504015.1. The sequence continues at coordinate 1,073,539 of NW_012194840.1, forward strand.
AGCATGGAAGAATCCAAGAAGGGATTCTTGCCAATGTCCCATGGGGTTCGTCTCTCGAAATCTATGTGTCCCCAAACACCTAGTGAAATCGAGGAGATGAAAAGGACGCCCTATGCTTCTGCCATAGGAAGCATAATGTATGGCATGCTGTGTACGAGACCCGATATTGCGTATGCTGTGAGTGTCACAAGCAGATATCAGTCTAACCCCGGCCCGGCTCACTGGAAAGCCGTGAAAGATATCCTCAAGTACTTGCGAAGGACTAAGGATATATTTTTGGTCTATGGGGGTGCCGAGTTGAAATTAGAGGGTTTCACTGACTCTAGTTTTCAATCGGACGTGGACGACTCAAAGTCGAATTCTGGATTTATATTCACGCTTAATGGTGGTGCCGTGTGTTGGAAGAGTTCCAAGCAAAGCACGACGGCCGATTCCACTACCGAAGCGGAATACATTGCAGCGTCCGAAGCTGCAAAGGAAGGGACTTGGATAAGGAAGTTCATCCAAGAGTTGGGTGTCATTCCTGATGCTAGTGATCCAGTACCGTTGTACTGTGATAACACCGGAGCCGTGGCACAAGCTAAGGAGCCGCGATCTCATCAGAAGTCGAAGCATATTTTGAGGAAGTATCACGTGATCCGAGAGATCATTGATAGAGGTGAAGTTAAGGTAGAACGAGTCACCTCGGAAGAGAACGTTGCAGACCCCTTCACAAAGCCTTTACCAAGATCGGTCCATGAGAAACATCGAGAGTCGATGGGATTGCGGTTTATGGGTAGTTGGCTTTAGGTCAAGTGGGAGATTGTTAGAGTAGGTGACCAACAAGCCAACATGTGGCTGTGGTCTTTCGTATTTATTATTGTAATAAACGAACCTTTATTCGTATTAATGATAAAACACATTGGCATTCTATATCTTTGTCCCTTTGTCACAAGCATAGATATAGTCCTTACAGTTATTACAAGTACTAGTAATTGATCGTTAGGATCGTGAGATATTTACTTAAGTATTATAACTGTTAAACGTGTTCCTAGTCGAAGGGTTACGCCACTAATGAGGATATCGGCCTTTCCCATTAAGACTAGCACTTAGTGTATGTGTACTGCATCTCATCAGTAAACGGTATTGTGATATCGGCATGCATAAGTGGGTGCTCGTAAGTTGACGAGTTCACTGAACTCCCTCACCCTAGAAATCTCTAAGTGGTTCCCAATAATCGAGTAGAGATATCTATGGTATAGTTGTACACCATTAGTCCTTATGACCTAGACATCACCGTGACTTCACTAGAGGACCAGCTGTATCGTGACCTGTCCCTGAGTTCCACCGAGGACCATCCCAAGGGCCAGTGTTCGTGCAGTCCGAAATCTAGTGGGAGGTCTGTGCATTGTAGTCGGGGATTCGATCGCTAGAATAGTCTTGGATGTCCTGTGTGTTCTGAAAGTTTGTAATCATTCTAAGTCTCTGGCCAGAGCTGACTAAGTGATGATTAGAGAATTCGATTCTTTAAGTCATGCACGTAAGGATTACAACACTTAGAACGATCGCACCGTTATTGAACATATAAAGAGGTCTCGATGAACCAATGCCTCTAGTTCGATCGGGACATATGAATCGAAGGGACCGTACTGTACGTTAACTATATCTGAAGGTTCTTGCAGGCACTTCATTTGTATCTAGGGAATCATGACGCGTAGTTGCTAGACGCCAATCTTGATTCGTTGGGTGATTAAGGTGAAACGAGCTTCATCTTAATCGTAACTCGAAGGGGACGAGTTTTGACCACAAAGAGTTGTGGGCCCACGGCTAGCTTACACCTGAACCATCGAGGGTCACACTGCTCGTGCACATGAGATCTTTGAATAAACGGTCAGAGATAAAATAGTTTATCTTTGCATAATTGGAAGTCAATATGATTGAGTCCAACATTCGTAATTTGGAATTATGAATGAGAATAAGAAAAGGAAAAGAATAAGCGAACGTGTTAGTGAACTTTCTAAATCGGGAAGTTTCCAAATTTAGAAAGTCCACTGAACTAGGGTTTCCACTTTTGGAAAGTTGGAAAATAAGAGATGGCACTCGTAATGACGAGAAAATTATAATGACTCGGAAAATGTAATCGTTACAATTTTTCGATCATTGAATTGAGAGATACGAGCGATTAAAGAAACTAACGAGCTTAAGCTGTTGGGCCCAGTCCAACTTAAGCCCGCTAGGGTTTCATGCAAGGGACTATAAATACATGATTTATAACCCTAGCACACATAACAAAAACCCTAACCCTAAGCGGCCGTCCCTCTCTCTCTCGCCCCCTCTCCCGCGCGGCCACCACCGCACCACCGTCGCCGCTCCGTCGTCGGAACCGGCCGTTCGTCGGCCGTTCTTGTTCGGTATCCTTTCTCCTTCATTATTCTTTCCGTTTTATTCTAACTATTTCGTGTCTAGTGCCACGATTTAGTAGATCGAAGTATACGAGGTGAAATCCGAGAGGAGGAAGACCGTAGATCGAAGAATCGAGGAGCAACGCACGAGCCGAAGCTGCACGCTGCCCCACGCGCCGCCCCGGAAGACCGCGCGTGCTCTACACGCGCCGCCGTGAGCTGCCACACCGCCGCTGCTGCTGCTCCATTGCTGCCCCGATTCTACGGATTGGTTTCCGTAGTAATCACGACGTATCGTTCGCTCCTACCTCACGCGTCAAGAGGTAAATACTCGAAACCCTAGTTTCGTTTTAGGGTTTAAATTTAAACTATGATTTCATGCTTATGTTTGTAAGATTTTATGTGATTATGTGTAATCGATTAAATCGTTGCAAGCATGTTATTTGGTTTAAATGCGAGCATGTTAATTGATTTAAATTCGGTTAAATTTATTAGCATGTATGTTGTTTTTAATTTCGCTGGAAGCGCAAAGGTACGCAATTAATTGATTTAATTTATCGGGCATGTACTTGTGTGTTTTAAAGTCGTTTAAATCACGTAAAATTTTTGTTTTCCGCTGCGTATGCGTGCCCGAAACCCAACAATTTTTTAGTTAGAATTTGATGTTGGGTTTGGAGAAGGGGAAGGCTAATTAAGATCGAAAGTGAAACATAGATGAAGAGGACGGAGGTGGAGGTGGTGGTGGTGGCGGATCTAGGGTTTCATATTGGATGAGTGCGAATGACTACGGGTGTCTATGAATTACTATGAGTATATACGAATGGGTAGCGACTAGGGTTCAAAATGAGAGTATGTGACTACGGATTACTATGGTTCCTATAAGTGTCTATAGTCGACTACGACCGATTTTTGTTTTTTAAACATTCACAATTTTCAATATCGTAAATTATAGTATACCATAGGACACCATAATATACCATAGTACACCATAGTATTTTAAAATCTGCTGTTTTATTTAACAAAAACGAGAAAAAAAAACATAATTTTCAGTAAAACATTAAAAATAGATAAAAAAAAAAAAAACTTGTTTATAATAATGTAAAAAAATGCTAGAGTGAAAAACGAAAAAATAAAGACGACAAAGTCTATAATAATACAATAAAATATGTTAGATGGAAAAATAAGATATTAAATGTATAATAAAAATGATAAATGCAGTTTGAATTTTACTAAATGCAAATTTCGAATTTGTGAGTGGAAGGGCATTTTCGGAATGAATTTAATAAAGGATGTGAAGCAAATGTTTAGTTTGACTTGTCATTTAGTTCTAATTGATTTTGTCACCAGGGACCTATATCTTATGCCCCATTTTTTTCTCCACTATAAATACCCACTTATTTTATTCATTTTTCTTCACCAATTCACCAATTATCTTCTCCTCTCTTCTTATTACAATCTATTAGCAATTATCAAGCTTTTTGCACTCAATTAGCAATATAATATACATATAATTTATCAATATTATATATTTTCCCATTCTCATAATTTTGTATAATTCCCATTCTCATAAAAAAATTATTTTTAATTTATTATTTATTATTCTCTATTATTTTCTCTATTAATCTCAATATGTCTCGTAGAGGATCTTCTTCCAAATCGGAGGCTTTAATGCCATCATCATCACCATATATTCCGATTATGGAAGAAGAAGATGATATTCCTCAACATGAGAACTATGAAGGGGGGGATTTTCGCAATTTTGAATCTCTATTGAGCGAAAATGAGGAAGAAGTTGAGGAGATTCAACCGACTCCGGCACGACGGGGGCGAAAATAAGTCTTTCTTAAGTAAATATAATATATATTAAAAATAAAAATTGAAGAGCACTGCAAGTCTGTAAGTCTGTAAGTAACATAAAGAGTTGTGTATAATTTCTCAAGTAATTTTAAATAATTTTAGAGAGTTTGTGTATACATTTTATATTTTAATATAAGTATAATTATTCTTAAGTAATTTTAAAATTATAAAAAAATTATAAAAAAAAAAAGTTATATCAGAACCGGACGGTTCTACGGTTCTAACCGGGAAGCGAACCGGAACCGGTTCGGAACCGAACAGCTTGGAACCGGATTTTTTCGGTTCGGTTCCGGTTCCTCCAAAATCGGAACCGGAACCGAACCGAACCGTGGTCAGGTCTAGCCCCACCCATTAATTGAGAAAGAAATAACCTTTATGCGATTCACGTGGATTGAGAATCTATGGTAAATGGTCTATTTTATAATATATCGAGTGAAATATAATGGGTAGATATTTACCATTTATATACAAATAAAACCAAACACATTCATATTGGAGCTAATAAAAATGTGTGTATATATTAAATTATTGGGTAAATTACATATACACCCCTGATGTATGCAAAAATAACTTTAAGGCCATGTGGCATTGGTAATTACTGCCGCAACCCTGAAACAATTAATGGAGCTAATATTTCATGTACTGGGTACCAAAATGCACTGTTTGTTTCGTGCGGGCCGATAATGCTACCATAAACGAAAATTTATAAATTTGATATAAAATAATAAAAATATTTAAGAAATGTTAAGAGAGTCATGTCACCCTCTAGCTCTATATTGTTTCCACCACTGTGTGAAACTAATAGTCCATTAGAACCCGAATGGAATAACTTATCAATTTCATTATTCTGTTAGCGTTTCTAATATTGGTTCAAGCAGGTGGTGTAATTACAAATACTATATGAACCTTAAAGTTATTTTAACACCCATCAGGGGTGTATGATGTAATTTACTCAATCTAGGGTGAAGGATATTAGTATGAAAAGAAAAAAAATAAATTATGTGGATATAATATTACAAGCCTAATTTGATATATTATTGCCCCACTACTTAATTGAGAAAGAAAGTATTTAGTCTCAAGTCTGAACCCGACAGTGTTTGGTTCAATTGATATATTATTGCCCCACCCATTACATAATTCACATTACATAGTACGGCCCATTATTAAATGGAATAATTTGCTACACACTCCTTTGCACTAATCATCTTTAAGATTAGTGTTACCCCTTAGACGGAGACATCGATTATAATTCGAGTGTGACCGAGTTATAGTTGAAGTGGTGCCAAGAAGTGTTGGCACAAGGCATGCTACACATGGGCCAAACGGTGGCTGAGAGATGGACAAGTATTGAGGTGCTTGGCCGAGAAATACAAGGCAAGGGTTTCGAGTGATTGACAAGCATTGAGGTGCTTGGCCGAGAAAGGCATGACAAGTGTGGGCAAGGCAAGCAGGCTGAATAGCACGCGTGCGGGCAGATTCGATCCTTGGGTGCGCGCGCGCCGATTGGGCAAGCCGGGCAGCTAATTGACTTGGGAAGTTACGGAAGGCAGTTGCGGAGCGGTTGGCATCAGCAATGACTTAGAAAACCGTCCCTTTTATGTTGTATTAGTGAGCCAAGTGGCTGGCCTGCGTGCCGCCATGTGTCCCTTGCCAGTTTAGCGTGTAAACTGCATTGTACCTTGTATTTATAGGCCCTTGAGTGCACAAATCCGGCCCATTCAGATAGAGGGACTCAGATTGCAATTGTTAGCATCTGTTGTGAGGATTCGTTGTGTGCACCAAGGGCTTTCTTTGTATTATTCGTGAGTGAATCAATAAAGGTTGAGCGTTGCTCGTAAATTGCTTGTGTTGTTCGCTTTCCGCTGCATACTTGTGATTGTTGCTGTTCATTTGATACAACGATGGTGCAATACGTTTGTGTGAAGAATTGTTGAGTTGGCTGACTGATTTTGTGCGTAAATCAGGCCGTACGGTGGAAAAAATTTCGATTATAAATTAACCCCTGTAACAATTAGGATAATAAGATATTTATAATTTGCTAAAAATTCTTTGTTCTTTAGACTTAGTTTTCATCACGTTTAATCTAACTGGATCAGATTTCGTTCAATCCCGTTGAACTCCATCAAATATGCTCCACCTCCGCTCCCTGTTGATGCCATTGTCGAAACTCCACACAAAGATACACGCATAATCACAGACCTATGTACACATACACACAATCATACAATGCACGCACATATGATTTTGGCCCCTCCGATGCAATCTAATTAATCATGAAAATCAAAAAGAAAAAAAAAAAGTTATATGGAGAATACTTTGGTGATGGTAATGTTGCTTATTAATAAATAAGAAAATGTTTTAGGATCTACCTAGACTGAAAAAAAAAAAGTATTATAGGATTTGGCGCAATTTACTTTAATTAAAATAATCATTTGATTGTCAAGATAAGATTAGTTAATATAAGATTAATAATCTGATGAAACCAATTATATTATTGGACACTCGATGATCAAATAAAGAAACATACATAGAAGACAAGATAAACCATGATAACATATATATATAATACTTGCGGGTCGACCCGACATATTATTGAGGATATCAAACATAAAATAAAGTCGCATTATTTAGATAATCATAGCTAATCTCTCCAACCACCAACGAGGCCTTAGCATTTTGGCAACGGTGCACCACACAAGCACCTGTTGTGGAAATACGACGTCGTTTCAAAGTCCTGCAACCTTCCGCCCACCGGAATCTTGCCGCAGAGCCGATTGTAACTCACGTTCAGCGAAATAAGATTACCCAACTCAGCCAATCCCTCCGGCAATCTCCCCGTAATCCTGTTGTGGTTCAAATCCAGATTCCCCAAGCTCTCCGAAAACTCCACCTCGGAGAAATCGAACTGAAACATGTTCCTCGAAAAATCGGCGGTGTTTAAGCTCTTGTTCTTCCCAAGTAAGAACGATATGTCACCTTCAAGCCTGTTTCTTGATACATCGATGAATGTGAAGTTAGCGTGCCCCAATCTCGCCGGAATATTCCCCGTCAGCTGATTATGTGAGAGGTAGAGATAGAAATCCTGCTGCCGGAAATCGGCGAAAGATGCCGGGATTGAGCCGGTGAGTTTGTTCCGGTCCAAAAGGAGGCCGCCGAGGTTCGGGAGCTGGGAGAGCGACGCCGGAATCGAGCCGGAGAAGTTGTTGAACGACAGCCCAATGTACGTCAGCTTCTTGAGTTTGCTGAGGAACGACGGAACAGGGCCGGTGAGAGAATTCCACCGGAGATCGAGAAAGTTGAGGTGGGTGAGCTTGGTTATGGATTCCGGGATTTGACCGGTGACGTTGACTTTGTGGAAAGCGAGGTTTTCGAGATACTTGAGGTCTCCGATGGACGCCGGAATGGGGAGGCCGAAATTAGCGGCGGAGGTGTGGAATCCGGTGATGCGGTTGGTTTTGTCGTCGCAGTCCACCGTGGACCAGGTGCAGCAGTCGGTGGTCGGATCCCATGAGATTAAATCGTAGGGATTGTTGAGGTCTTTCTTGATTTGAAGGAGGGCTTTTTTGTCATTTGGATGGCACCTCTTTGAAAATGCCAAACAGTTGAAGGAGAAGAAGAGAATTAGCAAAAGTATGAGAGAATGGCGGCAAATAGTGGCCATGATTTTTGGATAGAAGAGAGATGAGTTTATAATGTATGCCACTAGTTGATGTTTATATAAGGGGTAGCATATGGACTCTCTATGTAGTACAATGTACATACACATAAACGGTGATACGGGGAAATGGGGTTTTTCGAAAATGGGGAAACGTGTAAATATTAAAAATATAGGGGTGAATTTATAAATATTCTGTATAAACATATATAAATTTTTATGTATATATAAATTCTTTTTATATATTTTTATACAAATATATTGAAAATAAATTTTACTATCAACTATTAATTTGCAACTGATCATTAAATCATGTAAATAATTTGAGAAGCAACAAAAATATTTGAAAATTAGCTATTCAAATATGTTTCTAATTTTTTAAAAATTGTAAAATGACCCGTAAGGTGTCCGGCAGGTGTTTTCGAGTTTTCGACACGAAACGTTTCCGAAACGCGGAAAAACATTGAGAAGTTGGAGTCTCCGTGCTATACAGATGAAAATTAAACTTGAACTGAATTTTCGAATTATGTCGATTCCCATTTGAAAATTCCAACTTTTTAACAATGTTTTTATTTCGAATTTTGAAAACTAGGGAGAATTACACTTTTTCATCCGTCCAATTTCACTTTTGGTCCCCTCCATCAAGTATCCGCCGTTCACATCTAACGGAAAATACTATTGTCGCGCAGCTGATTCCATAAGCCTCTTAGCTATACCCTGATAATTTTATTGCCACAAAAAAACAAAAAAAAAAAAACATTTTACTTGAATATATGTTGGAATAGAAGAGTTGTAAAAATTAGCAGTGTTGGGCTTTTGTGGACAATCTCAACAGCAACTTGAATGCACAAGAATTCCCAAAATCCGTCGGATGCGAATATGATAAATTTGTCGTTTCCAGAGCGAATTCGTAATGCTTCAAGTATGCATCACCGATAGATCCTTGTACCTGGAGTAAATGTAATTCATTCATTCATACATACATACACGATTATAATAAATTCAAAGAGAAATTTTGAAAATATAACAACGAACATATCTGATGACCTTGAATTGGTCGTAATCTGCAATGCCATAATTTTATTAGTTTTTCTTATTTAATTTATTTCTTTTGTTTTCTTTATCATAAGAATCACGAGTAGCTAAGTCTTTAGTTTCTAGGATTTTATTTAGAACCTTATGTGGGATTTATGAACCCTTTTCTATGATTTTATGCAAGTTTTAATTCCGGATTATTTCTTTTACTTGTTTTATTAAGTTCATAAACTTGATCACCTTATGTGCTTTTATGTTATTATTGATTGCATGAATCGGAAGATCGGATTAATAATTAGAACTGTGGTAGAAGAGCCTCTGTGGTATTAACATAGGAATATAGTTAATCTCTTAGGTAGCCATTATTGAGATTTGTGTTTAATGCTATGTTCTAGAATTAATTGCGTAGGAATACAATAATTGAATCTAGGGTATTAGAATCGTAATACACGCGGAAGCGGGTTATGATTAATTTAGCATCTCAGGCTAATAATTCGGGTTAATTACTTGCATTATTGAAGGAATTGGGGGAGTAATAATCACATAGGGGGGAGAATAAAATCCTAGGCTTGTTTACTCTGATAAATCTTCGTGTTTAATTTGCTTTCTTGCTTTGTCTTTTTAATTTTTGTTAATTTAGTTAATTCTCTCTAAAGTCGACTGTGTAGGGTGGGCTTGATAATAATTGCTAGAATTTAGCGTCTATGATTAAGTAATTAAATATTCCCTGTGGGTTCGATATCCGGACTTAATTGTCCACTTTATTACTTGTACGATACGTGCACTTGCGTGTAGGTATTTACACCCAACAAGTTTTTGGCGCCGTTGCCGGGGAATATTTTAATTATTTATTTTATTCTAGCTCTAAATTTGAACAATTTTCACGATTCACCCAAATTAATTTGTTTTATTTTATCTTTTCGTTTTAATTTATTTTAATATATTCTTTTTCTTTGGTTACATGTTAGGTTACAATTTTCGCGCACCTCAAACGGGATATGAATGGCTTCCGTCTGGCGAATACCTCCAAAATACCTATGATATGCCGTCACTTTGTTCAATATGTGGTGGAGATCATCACACTAACCAATGTTGGTATGCACCGAAAGCGAATAATTTCATAGATAACACCAACGGCGGTTATTGGAACACATACACCAATACGCCACGAGGACCCACTGTTCATGAGTGTTATTTGAACTCCGTCCTTGAAGAATTTATGAAATCCACTAAAGCATCTATCCGAAGACTGGAGATACAGTTGGAAGAATTCAAGCGCCAAAGGTCTCTTGAAAATATTTCAGACGATATCGAGAATGGTTGCAACAAAGAAAATCCGTTTGAAATTTGTAGTGAGAAAAATCCTTTATACCTAGAAAATAGTGTCGATGAGAGGGAAAAAGAAATTATGAAGACGCTTAAGGATGTTGAATCTGACAATGCAATCGAGCTAAACTCCAAAGATGTCTCGGAACAAGAGAAGAAGGAGATGGATGTGGTTAGTGCAAATACTCAAATTGAGAATATTATTGTTGTTCATGACGTGGCTTTGAAGGCATCAATAGAGGTTGATAAGAAGGCGAATGTGTTTGAAGTGGAGGTTATACGCAGACTTGAGGTTTTTGTGTACCAATTTGAGGGAGCGGGTGATGAAGATCCCATCTTCGCTTCGTACCGATTGATTACAAACAAGAAAGATTACAAGCTAAAGTGGACCCTGACATATTGCAATCCTATCCCTGTATCGGTTGCAATTGAAGTGACAAAGCTCATGGATGGATGCGCAATCTACAAGGCTTTGGATTGGACATAAAAATTTCAAGAAGCAAAGTCCGGCTGAAGACTTAAAATTTAGCGCTTCTCGGGAGGCAACCCGAGCATTTATCGTTTTTTTTCTCATAACTTTTTCGTATTTTTAGTTGTTTTTAATTTTCTTAGAATATATATAAGCGTGCAATCTAATAATTTAATCATGTTTGAATTTTTATGTCGAAAAACGGACACAAAAAGCCCAGACGGCCGTCCGGAAATCAAGCCAAAACCCCAGACGGCCGTCCGGAGAAGTTACGGCGAGTTGTGAACCTACTGTTTGTGGGACGACCGTCCCAAAAACAGTGCAAAAGGTGGGACGGCCGTCCGGAACACCCTTGAAAAAAGAAAAAAAAAATTATTTTTTTATTTTTTTATTTTTTTTTATTTTTATTTTTTTCGAAAAAAAAAAAAAAAAAAAAAAAAAATAGGTGTTTGCTTCAAAGAGGAAGAGATGGAGGGGTGCAACACGTGGAGGACGTTTCGACTAATCAAGGTGTATTCTATCCTTAAACTTCGTTTTAATTACATTGAGGGCAATGTAAATTTTAAGTTTGGGGGTGGAACAACACTTTTTATGTGCTTTATGTGTTTTAGATTGCATGCTTTAGGATTTTTCTTTTTCTTTTTAGTCGTTTTCGTTTATTTATTGTTTTCTTTAAAAAGCAAAAAAAATAAAAAATTGCTTGAGTCGAACGCATCGATGAGTTATGATGATGAGAGATGATCAATGTTTGACGATGAAATTGCTTGTTTTGTGTGATAAGGATTAGATGTTTGTTTAGCTTTCGATTCAACGGAACTTAGAAGCGAATTATTGCTAGGAATCACACTTTGTGCATTGCTTTGGTTGAATGTTTTGTATTTTAAATTTGGAATTAATTTGTGCTAGATCATGCTATGTTCGGTTTTAGAACTCAAGTTAGGAAATTTATTATACGAAGTATTGAGTAGTGAGTGATTTTGGATATGATTTGGGTCTTCTTTGAACCGTTTGAGCCTTTCAAGCCGACTTTTTTATCGAAATTATCCTTTGAACCTTGATTTGAGCCTCGGAGAAAAGGTGTTCTTTCTTTTAGCCAATGTGTATAAGGTAGAAAAGTGGAGATTTTTGAAAAATTGCCCCTTGAAGTTCGGTCGGAATTTTTTATAAGGTCTCTCTTCTTCTTAAAAAAAAAAAAAAAAAAAAAAAAAAGAAGAAGAAGAAGAAGAGACTAGAAGGGAGAATGAATGACTAGTTGTTGAAATTATTTTTGAAAGCTCGATCCATTGCCTCAAAAGCAAAAGTGAAGTCTTTTGAACTTTTGAGAATCGAGTTTATTAAAGTCCTTAGAGGTGAATTCATTGTTTCAAACGCCTATCTTTCAAATTTTGGCGTAATCACCTCAATTCAAGAATAATAGCCACATATACTCATATTTCCTATCTCGAACCAAAGAGCCTAGCAATTGAAAGCCAAAAAGCCCCAATGATCCCAATAGCTTAATGTTCGATATTAGTAGAGTATAATAATTTGGTGAGTATTTGGAGTCAAACATATGCATGTAGGCATAAATTTTTTCTATCTTTAATTTACAAATATTGGATGCTTGAAGCAATTGCATGATTTGTGGTTTTTGGCTATGGTAAGTGACTAAGTGCTATTGAATTTTGAGCTTGCGAATGCCTAAGAATTTTCATTATAATTACAAGTTCTGAAAACGTGAAGTTCGTCATTAATCTATGTGATGAGATGCGGTAGTTGAGTTATTTGCTTACGATTAGATTTTGCTTGAGGACAAGCAAAAGTTCAAGTTTGGGGGTGTGTTGAGTGTAGATTTTACGCTCAATACGTTTACTTTACGTGGATATTTTGTTTAGATTTAATTATATTTGTGCTTTAATTGCTTGATTTTGTGTTTTATAGGTGAAAACAAGAATTAGGTGTCCATGAAGGAAAAAAGATCAAAAAGAAAGGAAAAAGTTGCAAATAAGGAAATAAATCAAATTGAAAGATGGAATCTCGCCATAGCTTTGGCAGTATCCACCATTTCAAGCATATCTCTCTCATACGATCTCCAAATCAGCTGATTTTGGTGGCATTGGAAAGCTAATTTCAAGGGCTACAATTCTTATTTACGCAACATTCCAAAATTCGGACTTCAACATGGCGAAAATCGAAGAACAAATCCTGGTGGGGGGAAGTGGGTGAAATTGATTCCTATTAGGTTTCCACTACTTCCTTATCAAGAAAAGCCTATAAAAGCAACAAGTCTCTACACTATAAGC